>VCJN01001159.1:0-160299 GCA_006384855.1 Tetraselmis striata | reverse complement strand
CTTGCCAGCCCTCAAAGATGCGCGTGAACTCGCCGCTGCCGCAGCAAAAGTCCAGCAGCCCGTGGCGCAGCGGCAGGAGCGGCCCGAGAAGCTGTTCCAGCGCGCGCGGAAGGACCTCCTTCAGCGTGGAAAAGTGCGGATTGGAGTACTCACCTGCGTGTGGGATCCCGATGAGGCCGAGAGGATGGCTGGATCAGCAGGCATGCTCACATCGCTGTGCGGTGCTGCTCCTCTAAGCTTGGTAATGCGAGTGGGACCTCACATGAAGGTGTGAACAGCTGAAGGGCATTTTCTGAACATCATATTGGGTGTGCACAAATACAAGTCTTGGGGACCACGCTGAAGAGCTAGTGGGGAGGCTGCGCAGCTGAGGACTCGGGCGAGTGTTGGTGTCTGCAGCAGCTGGGGAGCCACGGCTGCAAGGAAGTGTGTGTGTGGGGGGGGGGGGGGGGGGGGGGCGCACCGCCGCGGGCCTCGTAGTACTGCTGCACACCCATCTCCTCATACGCGCCGCGGATTGACGCCATGCCGGTGGCGGTCTGCTCCGCGTGGTGGAGCGGTGTCCAACGATCCGGTCGTTGGCGGTCGGCGCCTGTGGGTTTCGGAGGGGGGCACTATAACAGCAACATGACTGCCCTACCCCACAACGATGCGCTGACGTAAGCTCGATGCTCATGCACGTCGCGCCAACCTACTCTGGACCAATACGAATACCGCCAACAGGCGTCAGGATCATGCTCTAGTCGCTACCCCGTGTAACCAAAAAGTATAATCATGGCTGTCGACCGGTCTGCGCCGGTCGTAGCCGGCCGCCCGGATACGTATTGTCTCACGTGCCGGACGGGAACTGCCTTTTCACTGTATGGTTGTCGAAATTGGCGGGGCACTCTCCAGGATGGAAGGCGAGTAATCCCAATTTATCCGAGGTCTTTATTGCAAAAAGTTAGGTAGATAACATTAACCCGTACATATAAAACGCGGCGCGCCGCGTTTTCGCAACGGTCGATAACGGCCACAACGTTATCTAACATTTTCTATCTCTTACAGGTATCCATACTCTTTAAAAAACATGATTGCAAAAGATACAGGCATAGATTTCTGCGGCCTTTAATAATCATCATTTTTAATGGATTTGTCGGGCCCCGCCGGCTGCGCGCCGCGACCCGCGACCCATTATGTGACCCGTACTGTCGGCGGTAAAGTAAAATCCCGTCGCCACCGGTGTCAACGCGGCGGTCGCCCGGCGGTGGATTTACCGTACAGCCGCCGAGCCCGCCGGGCGACGCGGGAACTCCCATGCAGACAGCGAAGGACAGCACCGCCCAGCGTCCGATCACCCGCGCGAGCGTCTCCGAGCCCGGCGGAGTGCAGTTGCGGAAAAGCCCAAACCCTGTTGGAGCAACAGCAAGCACCAGTGCTGGGGCTGCTTTCTACAGCGGTCCCAGCAGCCGACCTGCCAACACACACTCGGCGAACGTATATGCGCGCTGATATAGGCGAGCTCTGTACTCGTACTCGTATCTCGGACTGGAGCTCGGCGAGCCAACACGGTTCGTCCGCGTAATGGCTTCGAGTGTCGGCAGCGCGAGTCACCGCGGACTGGCGGCTGTCCCACACGTTCGTAACCATCTTGTTCGTATGCTTGATACCTCAGCAGCGCCAAGCAGCGGCATCAATAGTGCCGCTAGACACGGCCTGGAGGTTCGGGTGGACTCGACCACAGCGCCTCTTGCCGGTCGAGTTGCACCAGCAGCTAGCGACGTGGGCGCAGCCGGAGGACTTCCCCGCCGGGGACGCGCTTCTCGGCGACTCTGCGCAGGCAGCAGCAGACAACGACACCTCCCTAAATCATCTCTACCATGCGGGCGTGCGTGCGCTACTGGGCCGGTTCGCAAGCCTGACAGCCCCGATGAGCTTGACCTCAGCAATGGCAGCCGGGCTGCTGAGCATCGCGGCCAACGGCGGGCAGGAGGATGCGCAGAGCAGCATGGCCTTGCTCCACGGCGGAGGGACTCCTGCCACCGGGTATGCCCGATGCGTTATCTTGCGGATGCTGCCCAGCCCCAGCTTCGAAGATGAGGGAAAATAGGTATATATGTATAGTTGTCAAGAATGCCTGCCAACTTACTCTTGTCGGCGCGTCAGGCCTCCGTCGGGGCGCACTCGGCGAGCGAGACGAGGCGGCCGCCGCGTCGAACCATAAACTCCGCGATGCTGAGCGGCTCGCAGCTCAGTCGGCTGGCTCTTGCCTACCGCGCATTTCAAGGCGGCCCGGAGATGTGCGAGCGTGCTGCGTCGCTGTACACGCAGGTGAGTGCTTAGCGGCGTGCTGCTGCCTTCCGCCTTATATCGATTTCCTACATCCCTGAAGCGGCGCTGATCAGGCACTTGACGACTCTATGTTCCGGCTGGCGTTGAGGCTTCCGAACTAATTAATCGCCAAAACGTTCCACACAGGCTGCCCAAGTTGCAGTGGCAACCATTAAGGCCTACCACCAGTTCCCTGGCAGTAAGCTGCTGGAGTCTGTGCGGCTGCCAGCTAGCTCCCACGGTATGGAAGCAATTGATTTATTGACCCCCCTCCACCCCCCCCCCCCCCCCCCCCCCCCCGAAAAAGAAACCCAACTTAACTTACCGTTCCCCTTGCTCCCTGTGTTTAATTGATGAACCCCTCCTGCCCACATGGCTGGCATTGCTGTTTGACTCAGCATGGCATGTCACTCAGTGTAGTATTCTTCGCCCCTGTGTCCGTGCCCCTTAGGTGGCTCAAAGTCAATGGACATGAACCCAGAGGCCGTAATGGGCAACGGCCATGGCGGCGGCGAGGATAACAAAATCATATTCATGGAGCACAACGCGGATGCGGGAGATCCCACAAGCCTCACGGCCATGGGGCGCCTGTACCTGTGGGGCGCAAGGGGAGTCGAGACCAATCCGCTCGCGGCACTGCGTAAGTGCAGCACCAGCTGCGTGGGACCTGGCACGTGGCAGTGGGCCATGGCATGCCGAACGCGGCGAGGCGGCTCACCTTGGATGTGGTGCTGCGCCGCAGGGTGCTTCCAGCGCGCGGCGCTTGCTGGGGAGGTGGATGCGATGGTGCACCTTGGGGAGATGTGGTCGCGCGGCATCGGCATGCAGCCGGACGTGGAGAAAGGCATGGCGTACTTCGAGGTGAGCTCAAGCAGCATCCGCAACCCTCCAGCACACCCATTGTTTCGCAGCAGGAGCATCCTACGCATGGCAGTTCCCCTTTCTCTGCGTGTGCACTCGTGTTGACCATTTGCTCATGCGCATGTTCGTGCCTTCTTATCGGCCGCTTTTTCTTGCGCACTGGTGCGATGTCATGCAGAAAGCTGCAGCGGCCGGCCATGTGGGGGCTATGAATGGTCTCGGCTTCCTGCACGTGCAACCGGGGCCCGGGAAGGCACGCAACATGACAGCCGCGTTGCACTACCTCAACCAAGCGGCCGAGGCAGGCCACAGCGATGGCTATTACAACATGGGCATCCTGGCAGCGACCGGCAACGGGGTATGTGCACCTTGAGCTTATGATATGGCCCCCACCGCCCCTCCTCTAATATGGTGGCCGGCGCATCTTAGTGATCGCGGATGCTGCTTTGGTTGAGACTGGTGTTCAGGATTGCTGTGCAATGTCCAGATCCCCAAGAACCTCTTCCTCGCCCGCCGGATGTTTGTGAAGGCGGTGGAAAAGAACCACGTGCTGGCAGCCTTCCAGCTGGCCAAGCTATACCACCTGGGGTGGGGTGGCGAGAAGGACCTATGCAAGGCGAGCAGCATGTACAAGGTAGCTTTGCCTCCCGATGCCTCTGGCCGGCTCGCTGCCATCGGCTACATGTTTATTGGGTGTGAACCGCCAGTGCAGAGATGATGGCTTTGGCTGGTGAATGAACCTCGTTGGGATGGTAGACACAGTCTCTCGTTTAGACTGTTGGACGCAGCATCTGATAACACACGCCAGCAGGTGCTGTGACTGACGCCACAACCCCATGTTCCCCCCCTCCCCACCGCGCTTCCCCGTTCCGTCCGCCCGGCTTCGCGCCAGCTCGTGGCCGAGCATGGACCGTGGGGACTGCTGCTCCGCCGCGCCCACGAGGCGGTGATGAAGGACACCGAGGCCGACCATGCGCGCGCCCTGCTCTACTACCTCAGGTCTCCCCCTTTCCCCATTGATCCTTCCTTTCTCTATATTCTGGCTTGCAGCCCCATTGACGGGAGATGCCGGTAGGACAGGTGCAGGCACATTTATTGCATTTTTCCCATGCTAATGGCGGCCTATCTTGGTGCCAATTTTCCAGCTTTGGGATACCACCCTCATGCCTAAACGGCCGTCGTAGAGACGCTGCAAGGGTTGCACTGTTGCCAGTGCTGGCCCGGGGCGGAAAAACATCCGCCCTAATGTACCGCTTGCTGCCGATTCACGGGCTCGCCAGCGTCAAAGAAAACAGTCCCAAAGAGTTGCAGTGTATGCCAAGCAATCACGGATTCCTCAACTAGTGTTATACTGTGTAAGTTAACGAATTTGGGAGTAAAATCTACAAGCACTGTGCTGCCTTATGCAAATGGCTAAAGCCATCATGCGGAAGTACTAAACGGCAGTACCTTATATATATATTGTGCATGTAAATGTATATGTATATGCAATTGCACATGTACATGCATATGCATGTGGTTATGTATATGTTATGTTTTCTCGAGCGCCGTCTTGATGTAGCAATGTTTTTCAAGATGTCTCCAAACTCATAGCAAAAAAGGGACCTCCCAGCACAAGACTGATTCCTGCGCCCCGCTGCTCTTTGACTGTCTGACAGGGCGGCCGAGCTGGGCTACGAGGTGGCGCAGACGAATGCTGCCTGGATGCTGGAGCGCGGCATGGGCGTGTCGGGGCTGCTAGGACGGCTGGCACACTCGGAGCTGGGCGTCACTGCTCCCGCGCCACTGGACACGGTGCGCGGATGAGCCCCCCCCCCCCCCCCCCCCTGCTCTTCCCAGCACTGTATGCTTCGTTGTCTGCTTGCAGATGTGTATGATAGAGTGCGGTTCCGGCAGCCGAGAGAGGCGTTTAGGCTCTTGCACAGCTTGACTTAATAACTCAATGACTCGGACGAAATAATCGAGAAAGCCCTTACGCCTTGGGGTTGTGAACTCGCCTGCAGGTGTTTGCAGCGCGTCGGATCGCAGCCGAGGCTGCCGGGAGGATGGCGGCTCGCCTGTGGGAGGCCGCCGCCGAGCAGGGCAGCGCCCTGGCCAGCCTGCGCCTGGGGGATGCGCTCCTGCGGGACGGAGCGACGCTGGACGCAGTGGCCATGTATTCGGCAGCTAGCGACCGGGGATCCGCCGAGGTGATTGCCGCCGCCGACCGGGGATCCGCTGCAAGAGCTCCATTCCCTATGCTATTCATGTTCTGGAACCATGCCACAATGCCATGCCCGCAACCAATCTACTCCCAGCCCATCCACACTTCAACTGGCACATTCACATCCTTCCCTTCAGTGTCAATATGCTTCAGACAAAGCAATCCTCCGGGAGCCTGTTTCCGATTGCAAAGCGGGCGCATGCGGACGCTGACTGTCGGTGTTGCCGCAGGCCACCTTCAACCTGGGCTGCATGCTGGAGGCGAAACATGACTTCAAAGGCGCTGCAGAGCACTACACGACCAGTCTCGAGCAGGACGCGAGCGGCTATCTGCCGGTGCAGCTGGCGATGTGGCGCCTCAAGGCCAAGGCGGCGCTCCAAGCGTGGGGGCAGCTGGAAACAGTGGAGGCCGTGCTGGGCAGGCTGGCAGGTGCAGCAGCGCCGTGGCCGCAGATGGGCGCGGTGCGCAGTGGCTGGCTTTCCGCTGCCCAGACCGTGGGGAGCGCCCTGAGAAGGAACGTATTGCTGGGGCAGCTGTGTGCGGTACTGGCCCGCTTGGGCGAGGGCGCCTACGAGCTGCTGTCGATGCTGGATGGGGCAACCAAGCAGTGGCTTGGATGGTAGACTCGGCGGCGAATCGAGCGCAGTCTGCCTCGATTTCGAAAACGATGCTGTGGTATTCTTTATTTTGTGTTTAATCTTTGTAAAACGACCTTTGTGTACTGAGGAAGCGGGGCGCAGAGTCTATCACGATATCACTTCCGCACAAGTACGTACATATCTGAACCTGAAGCAGCGGTCCGCCGCAGCTGACTGGTCTCCAGCAGGCACCAGAAGGCGCCTCCTTGGCCCGGCAAGTGTGGGTATGGGTGGGTGTGTGTGTGTTTGCGCGTGCGCCGGATTGTTGCATCATGTCACCTGACTGCAGCATGACCAAAGGCGTTGATGTGATGACCGGAAGGATTGCGACTGACCTCACCGCACTACAGGAATCAAGATCAACACCCCCGGATACAGCCACCATAAGCTATTACGAATACCAGATGCGACTCTAATGTAACTGCTGTTTGGCTTGGGTTCGCTACATCCGACTGGTTTTGGCAAAGCTGGGCGAGAAGGTGTTCATATTTCGAAATCTGTCAGAATACACTAAGCATATATCAGAGACTCTGACTCGAGCTGTTAAGCAGTTAATTAGATTTGCAACCTGACGCGGACCCAATCGAATGTCCTGGTATATGGCGCAGAGTATGGCATGGAATGCTAGGAGAGAACGTCAGCAGCAGTAAGCTTGGCGCAGTGCACCGAGGTGCTGCATTTGTTGAGCACAGGGAACTAGTCGATCTTCCGCCGGTGGTTCCGCAGCGATCGCGGAGTACTCTTGCGGCACTGCAGTCACAGAAGCCTGACAGCACTGGTAGCCGGAGGAAGGCCGCCTGATGGGGCCCGCCTCTCCGCTGGGAGCATCGGCAGGCGGCTGCGCGCTGGTCTCATGTGATGCTTGGTTGTGCATGTTATTGGCGAGGTGCCATGGTGCGCAAGAGGAAGCCTCAACAGCGGGTGGCGCGGGCTGTACTGACAAGTACATGGACCCCGTCTCCCTTTGGTGTGAAAGGAGGATTGCGCACGGCCAATAGCAATGCGCCCGCACATGCTGCCTGCCTGACTGTGTGAGTGCCGGCTCTTGTAGGCGGGCAGGCAGGCCAGAGAGGCACCAACCCGAGTGCTCACTTACAGCAGGAGGTGCGCGATCGCAGGCGCTCCGCCGCAACCCACCATCCGCTGGCCGTGCCTAGTCCTCCTCCACCTGCTGCGCGGAGTTTGACGCGCTGGGGAAGGCCTCGATGGTGGTGTTGATCACTGGTGAGGCGAGGTACAGCAGAACGACCACAGCGCCGACCAGCGCGCTGACGCCCGCAACCTGATGGCGAGCGTGAAGCGTAGCCCCAATGTCAGACGGCGGATCGCAGCGCATGCCACCGCGGCTCAAGTCAACTTCACCAAAATTTCCTTAACACATCGCCATCCCATGCCATCACACATGACACGCTGCCTCTGCATACTGTGTTTGCACCGTTTTGCACCAAATGGAACAGAACGAAGTGGTAGGTCAGCTGTGTGGATGTGTGGGCGGAGGACGGGGGCATCACCGCAATCCCACTGGCCACTGCCTCGCTCTCCAGCAGCCCGCCCTCCTTGTCGTACTCCTCGTCGTCTGGATCGGCATGGCACACAATCCTGGCGCGGCCTGGGCCTTTGGCTGCCACCCACTACACACATGCCAGGAAGAGGCTCAGTACAAGCCGATGCCATTGTTCGCGAAGCTGCCCCCCCCCCCCCCCCCCCCCCCCCTCCGGTGGTTGTACATGTTTGAGCACCACACTTTGAGTGTAACAGCCCCACAGTGTACAATAATACGTGCCCAGAGAGCACTCCAAGGCATCCACGTAAAGCCTTGCACCTATGCCACACGACCGTTGCTCTCATATATCCCCACAGCCTCGTCCCATCTGCAAACTCCACTGCACCTCTCGCACCCTCAGTCGCTTCGCCGCGCAAAACAGGCGCACCTGCGAGCCTCGAGGCGCCGCTGCGCTCTCCACGCGGGCGAGCCGGCAGGTCGCGATTCCGCGCCTCGCCGCCACGCTGCTGCTTCCCCGCTGTCCCTGTTTAGAACTGTTGCAGGCATAGCGCTGTCAGGCGATCTGCTCCTCTATGGACGGCTGCCCCCACCCAAGGACATCGCCGGGGTGGAGCGACACTTAACATAATTCACCTCAACCCATCACCTCCCCCGCCCCATTCGTCCCCGCCGGCCTGCCCCGCAGGCCCACATCCGCGCGCCACCATCGACCCCTCGACCTCCGCGGGCCCCGGTCCCACCGCCGGAGGCGCCGAGAACATGACACTAAACAGGTTTCACTGAAAAGAATGGGCAGCGCTCAGTCGCTGGAATCGTACCGAACGCTCACTGGCGCGGTCGGTGCCGCGATCGCGAGAGACATGATGGCCACGTGTGGAGTCAGAAACACTACCGACACGCCTCGAACAGCGGCTGTGCTCGTAATGGGATGCTGAAAGCGTTGTACTGCACGACACGTCGGGTGTCGGCTTCCGGAGCCAGGTAGGTTGCTCAGCCGGTCTAGCATGTTCGTCGGCGGCGCGTGCTGATCCTAATCGTTGTCCATAACTACCACGTACCTTGGCTACTAGCAGGTACTGGTGCTGGTACTACAGGTTCGGCCCAACGGGAGACGACGGGCCCGGGAGCCGCGCGCGGACGATTCCGCTACGTACCAGTACGACAGCGTGGGCGACGAGCTGGCACCCTTTTCGCGTCATGATGGCGCCACGTACTTAGCGACTACTCGTATTCAATCGAAGACGCAACCGCGCGCGTATGTGGATTTCGTCATCGATAAGGTTTTTTCCGCTCCCAAGGTACTACTGATACTGGTATGAATTACAAAAAGGCAGTCGTAACAAAAATCCACCCACTGCTAAAAGCAGCACTAAACGATCAATAGAGCAAGCTGCCCACTGAACATATATTTACATAAGCTAGCAGCAGCAGGCGACATCAGGAAATCACCAGAAACAGGAGAAGATGCAGAATGGGCACGAGCCCACGCATCAGACTTGGCCATCTGCACACCGGCAGAGAGAATGCCGCCCAGGGTACCATGTACGCAAGCAGAGACCCGCGGCAACAGCCCCCGCCGTGTGCGCGACAGGTGACGGCGGAACTCAGCAGGTCGGCTAGCGACAGAGTTCCGAAGTGCCTGAACGGATTGACCTCGAAGGAAGCATGAAGTCGGGGCGGAAGGACCGCCAGGGAAGTTGCGCACAGCCAACAACACCGTTAAGATGTAGACCACCGTCAAAGCGGACTTCCCGAGACGGCCGCGGTCCTCAACCACAAAATGGTAGTACCGGAGAACACCATGCACCGGGGCGGAAGACGCCCGGTCCGCTGGCAATTTCCCCTGCTCCGCCTCGGTTAAAGCCGCTTATCAAACCAAAGTCCCGGATATATAAACTTTGGTGGATGTATCAGGCCTTTCCGATTGACCTTTCTGATTGTCATTTTCTGGTGATTTTCTGATATCGCCTTTAGCTAGCTAATGTAATTATAGGTATGAAGTAACTTGACAGTTGAATCAGCGATGCGTCGAGTTTTCCAGAAAATTTTAAAAGAACGGGTTCTATATCACTAGCCTACAGTTCCATGAATTGCATTGCCAGCGCTTTGAAGTACCAGAGTTTTTTTTCTCCATTACCAGCAGTGAGTACCAGTACCAGTAGCAGCAACTCCTTCCGCCCGCCTGTATGACCGCTTCCTCAACGATGCTCATGGGTCGGGCAGCTACGCCGCGGAGATGCACGAGGCGTGGGGCCGCCTCCAAGCGGCTACTGCTAGCCATCTCGGCGACGCAGATGCGCCCGTGATGGAGCGAGAAGTGGAGGCTGCGTCGGGCTCGCAAAAGGAGCTGACGGCATTTCTAGACCAGGCCAACAACTCTCAGCTTCGAAATGAGGTGTGCGCTCTCCCTGTCACATGTAGAGAACGGATCTTGTTCAACCAGCTCGACGCGGCGTCAGGCATGTGGACAGTGGCCATCCCCACCGCGCGGACGGTCATGACTCCGCATGAGCTGCGGAAGGTCGCTGCCGGGTACTTCATTCTGCCTAGCCCGTGCTTGGCCCCGGTGGTTGGGAGCCAAATAACTCTGCCCTCGACGGAGCACAACCCCATCACTGTTGACCTATACGGCGACGCGCTCATGAATCTCCCGGCGCCTGGAGACGCTCACTCGCGTGTACAGCACGACGCTATCGCAGATGCCTTCCGCGATCACTGTGTTCACGACCTAGGTATCGCTGTACGGCGGGAGGTGGATGACTTGTTCCAGCAGGCAGTGCGGCACGTGCCTCTAGGCAACACCGTACCCATGGATGAACTCAAGGACCTAGTGCCGGACGCAGAGCTCTCCCTTCCGGCGTTCAACGTCGTGACCGGGAGCTACGATACCCGGAGCTTGAAGTCCACGTTGCTGGAGTTCAAGACTATGCGGTACGGGGTCAAGTACACTGCAGTGCCCCGGGCCACAGCTGTGGATCGGTTTGAGCGCTCCTTGTTGGGCGACATACAACGGGGGTTGGCAGCGCGGGATGCGGCGTGGCACAACACGGAGCCCGGACAGAAGGGTCCTCTTCGAGACATCCTGGACATGTCGGAGTACACAGGCATGGTCTTCGGCATAGTGGGTGAGGTGAGCAAGGGGGGGCGCCGCACTGTGCGCGGTATCGCATGCTTGGCTGCGGATCGGGGTGCCCTCTCATCGCGAGGCACTCGGTGCACCACCCGGGCTCACTAGGAGGCCTTGCTCACAAGAGATTTCCTCGGGGTCCTGAGCTTGGTGGCCGCTCGAGAGCGCGCTCGCTGCCTCATCAGACGGCGCAGATTCGTCTGCCATCCCGTTGCTGAAGCTGCACAGCACGTCCGAGGATCACCCACTCATACACGTGCACGCGTGGCCCGGACTCTGAACCGTGTGCGCATATCCCTCATCCATCCGGCCTCATGCGGGATGCGGGCCCCTTTTAGGCGGCTTGATGTGTTGATTTTCTAGTACTACTTTTAGCAGTAGGTGGATTTGTTACTGCCCTTTCTGTCCTTCAAACCAGTACAAGCAGTACCAGCAATACCAGCAGTACCAGCATCGAGTAGCGAGTACCAGTTTCAGCAGCGAGAGTTCGAATTGCCAGCGCTTTGAAGTACCGGAGTTTTTTTTTCCCATTACTAGCAGCGAGTAGCGAGTACCATTACTCATAGCCTCCCAACCGTGAGATCGTAATCGGGCGGCTGTGTAATTAAGGACCGTGGGTGGGCGGGTGTGTGGGTGGAGTATGGTACTTAGTAGTACATGCCAGTAGATAAGCGCTTTAGTCATGCACCTATAGGCCCGATCCGCTGCACTATACGGGTACCCGTACGGCAATAAAGCTCACCGCCGAAAAATCGACGCTTCGCTGGATAAGCGGCTTTACACACGGCGGGTCACCCGACCGACCACCGTAGTTAGGCGCTTCACTTCATTATGGCCTTGTCCTCACGTACGGCAACCCCGCCCTGGGCCTCAGAAAGCCCTAAAAAGCATACTTGATGTCGCGGGGTGGGTGGCGGTTTGCGGCATTGCGGCGGCGCGGCGGTAATCCGCATGTAAACGACCAAACGACCGTTGCCGCCCGCAGCAGAACTCCACCCGACCCAGTCAACGAACCGACTCCCCCCCCCCCCCCCCCCCCACACCATTGCCTACCCATGGAAGGGGTGAACCTTGACGATGCCGACGGCAGCGGCGTGGCGGGGTGGTCTCGGCAGGTTTTCGGTGGCGTTGAGTCGGAGACGGGGCAAGAGGGGTCCCAAATGGCAGCGGCCGGCGGGCAGCCACCGAATATATAATGGCGATACGCCTCCGAGCGGCCAGCGGAAACGCGGCCGCGGAGCCACACAGCCAGCGGCCGACATAGCGTGCAACACCATCCGCATTTCCAAATCCCATGACGAATGGGTGAGGCAGTTCGCATAGGGCAACCAGTTGTACCAACAAGTTGTGGTGGACCATGCGGTGGAGCTCCTGAACAAACAGGAGGGCAGCGGGGCTAATACCCAACCCAATGGCCCCAAAGAGCCCTCCGATGAGGAGCACTCCCCCGTGCTTCTCATTGGCACTCTAGGGGCCACATCGCACGTAGCATACCTGGCACGGTCGCACAGGGCAGCAGGGCGCGTGCGGGGTTGGCTTGGTCAAACGGGCGGTAGTCGCAGCCGGCATGGCGAGAGCTGGTCGGCTAATCCGATTTGTCCACCACCCGCCCGGCCGCCGCCCATCTACCCGTTTTCGACCGCGAGGAATCCATTTCCGGGCTCCCCAGGGCCGGCCCCGTCCTGGTAGGGTCCACGAAGCCCCGGGACGGGTCAGGTCCTAGTGGGTCGGAGGTCAGCGGACGCGCGCATGTTATGTTCGTTTCAGGGAAAAATCCCGAATACTGCCAGGCATTAAACGTAGATAATTCGTGTAGTATTCGTTATGTGAGATCACCCCGAAGACCCTGGCTCTGGGGGTCCCCTTTTATCTGTTGCACTATATATGGTTTAAAGGCGGCCCGCATCCCGCACGAGGCGGGATGAATGAGTTATGCGCGCACGATTCGAAGTCCAGGCAACACGTGCACGTGTGTGCGAGGGTGATCCCCGGACGTGCTGTGCAGCTTCGGCAACGGGGTGGCGGACGATTCTGCGCCGTATGATGCGGCAGCGAGCAAGCTCTCAAGCCGCCACCAAGCTTAGGACCCCGAGGAAATCTCTTGCGAGTAAGGCGCCCTGGTGAGCCCGGGTGGTGCTTCGTTGTCGCGTATATTATCACGCGGTAGTGTTGTGATACAAAGGAGTTCCAAGCTAGGAAAATGAAGTTCTCGTACAACATAGAGTAGAGCTGGGAGCAAATGAGTGCCCCGCGATGAGAGGGCACTCCGATCCGCGGCCAAGCAGTCGACACCGCGCACAGTGCGGCGCACCCCCTTGCTCACCTCACTCATTGCGCCAAATAAGACCATGCATGTGTACTCCGACATATCTAGTATATGTTTCGAAGAGGGCCCTTTTGTCCGGGCTCCGTGTATGTTGTGCCACGCCGCATCCCGCATAGCCAACCCCGCTCCGTTGTATGTCGCCCAGCGGGGAGCGCTCAAACCGATCCCCAGCCGTGGCCCGGGGCAACGCAATGCATTTGACCCCGTACCGCATAGTGTTGAACTCCAGCAATGTGGACTTCACGCTCCAGGGATCATAGCTCCCGGTCACGACGTTGAATCAGGGAGGAAGCAGAGCTCTGCGTCCGGCACCTACGTACGTCCTTGGGTTCATCCATGGGTACGATGTTGCCGACACGCTCTGCCCGTTGGAACAAGTCATCCACCTCCCGGTGTACAGCGATACCAAGGTCGTGAACACAGTGATCGCAGAAGGCGTCTGCGATAGCGTCGTATTGTACACGCCATTGGGCGTCTCCATGCTGTGCTGGGAGGTTCATGAGCGCGTCGCCATATAGGTCAATTGTAACGAGGTTGTACTCTGTCGAGGGCAGAATGATCTAGCTCCCAACCACCGGGGCCATGCACGGGCTAGGCAGAAAGAAGTACCTGGCGGCGACCTCCCTGAGCTCATGCGGAGTCATGGCCGTCCGCGCGGTGGGGATGGCCACCGACCACATGCCCGACGCCGCATCGAGCTAATTGAACAAATTCCGTTCCCTAAATGTGACAGGGAGAGCCCACACCTCATTCTGACGCCATGAGTTGTTGGCATGGTCTAGAAATGCCGTTAGCTCCTTTTGCGAGCCCGACGCAGCCTCCGCTTCCCGCTCCATCACGCGGGCATCTGCGTAGTCGCTGAGGTGGCCAACAGTAGCCGCTTGGAGGCGGCCCCACGCCTCGCGCACCGCCGCGGCGTAGCGGGCCGACCCACGAGCATCGTTGAGGAAGTAGTCATACCGGCGGGCGGAAGAAGTTGCGTTAAGCTGCCTCGGCCAAGGACGGACCCAAGCTGTGGGTCAAAGAAACCAAGGGTGGGGGTGTTGGTGTCGGAGTTCCTAGCGAGGAACCCCGGGAGGATGCCATTCATGCGGCCGATAAAGGCTGCATCACGAACGGTAGCCATGCGGCGGATGCCAACGCCGTTCAACTGAGTGGGGAGGTGAAGCCCGCTGCGCGCCTTGGCCACTGCGTCCTCGCTCAAAGTAGCCGCCTTGGCTGCCATGGGGTCGGGGTCGTGCAAAAGCTCCGCCAGGCGAAAATCGGTGACCACTGGTAATGGTACGGGCAAGCACTACTCCCAGGTCTCGGGAAGTAAGCGTACCTGGGTATTCGTACTGCAAGGCGATGGCCTGGCGGCACAGGGCTACTGCTACCTGTATGTACACCGGTTATTTGGTATGTCGCTACCGCGTTACCAGTGCCGTAGCTCGGGTAACCTGGTATTGGGGTCATTTCATACGAGCGACCACTGGCGACTTTGGCGACGCGGACTGAGCCCGGGCAGCCGGAAGCGACCTTTAACCGCCGCCAACCCTGCGCTAGAGCGCGAGTCTGCATGCGACGATGGAGACGGAGGATGGGCACGCGCATCGTGGCGAACGCGGGCAGGAACGCCGGGCGGGAAGTGGGGAATGCATCGACTACTGTACTGTAGCTGGCGGCGAGTAGTAGTGGAGGCGGGTAGGAGTCGCTAGCGCGTGGCGGATATGATCTAATCGTGTTTATGGGGTTTCCTAACGGATTAAAGCTGTCCTAGTGCGACCCGTACGGTATGTAGTGGTTTCAAGCGGTTACCATCGGGTTTTGGTACTACGGGCTGCCCCATCGCCCGCGAGCCATGCGCTCCCGGCCGGGGAGCCACCAGCAGCTCGTATGCCATCTTCCAGCTCGTTGCCTTCGGCAGCGGCTTCGCGTACTTGTGCGCGCGAGGGTCACCGAGGCCGAACAAGTCCGCACCGAGGTTCATCCACCAGGTAGTGAGTCGTCGCGCCGCGCACATGCGTTACCACATCAGGCGGCGACATACAGCCCCTCGGTAGTGTGGTTTTCCCTACTCGTGCGTCCGAGGTCGTTTTCCGATTTTTGCCCTGGCTTTGCAGCAGGCACGTTTTCGGGTAGCGATGTGCACGGCAAGGAATTGGAGCTGGGGGGTCCCCGTTGGGGGGGGTTTAAACGTCAACACCCGAAGTCGAGTCGCAGTACAGGCCTTCGGGGCTCTCACAGTGGAGCGCCCTTTCGCGGTAGTCAACTCTTGAGGTTTAGGCGAGGTGGACGCGCCCGGCACCATGGCCGCTGCTCGTCAGGGTTGTCAACGACGACAACTACGCCCACCGCAACAAATCGGCGCGGACGGAGGAGGACGTCCGTGTCGTCGGGGCGGCCACTTGTTGTCCCGCAAGACATTGCCACCCGGTCCGCGTGTCCTCGCAGCAATGCGTCGTGGCATCAACGGTCGTTACATGCTGTGGTTTTCCGGAACTACTCGCGTAATTGGTATGTTACGGGGGTGGCCCCGCTCATGCGCCGGTGTTTTGAGAGGGCTCGTTGCCCTCGCCCCAATCATGCTTCAGCAAAGTTTGCTGTGGTCGCAGGGGGAGGCGTTTGTGCGGCTCGTGCCGATGCGTCTCCGACCCTCCTACTGCAACGTCGTCGTCACAAGGACCATGACAACCTGCAGGTGCCCGCCGGGGGGGCAGCTTTGCCACTTGGCGTGCCTGGCGTCTCGTGGTGTACGTAACTACCCCACTCCAATTCTGGGTTTGGGACTTCGGCGACCGTCGCTGGTGCAACAGCAGCGGCCGCCTCGTCGTCACCCTCGCCCCGACATCATTGGCATCGTTACGGGCCGGCATGGGCTACAAGGGCCTCTACGCCGGCCAACCCGCTTCCAACGTCACGGCAACGCATATGTGACAACACGAGCTGCCCGCCGGAGGACAGCTCCGCCATCTAGCGCGACTTCTGCGTTTCGTGGCATCATCCTAAGCCTGCGCTTTGTGGGGTGGTCAGCAGCCGTCGCTGTTGCAGCAGCGGCGGCCGGCTCACCGCTCTCCGCGAAGAAAGACCCACGGCGACAGCTTCCCGAGTCGACGGGTCTTCTGCGACGTCGCCGACAATCTACCCCGACACACCTAAGAGCCGGTACGACACGACTACACATGGTCCCACGTTCCCGCGCCCCTCAGCGTTGTGCGTTTCCCCTGCCGCTCTTTGCGCAAGGAGGCGGAACAACCACCGCTGGTGATGACAACAACATTACATCGCTGTCATCGCGCGTTGTTGCGTGTCCACCCTCGTAACGTGCATCGCCAGTACAGGTACATAGTTACCATCGCGTCGGGTACAGCGCACCAGTACTTCACCTGGCTGTACACGGCGCGCTCGCGCGCTCGTGCGCGCAGCTGTACTCGTCCTACTGGTGCCTGTGCCTCTGCATTGCTGGGCGCTCGTCGCCAAGTTGGCCACTTCTACCCCTGCTTCTACCGGCCTGCATTTCCGGCTCGTGCCGCACGCCACCACGGCGCGCGGCCAATGCTATAGGGCGCCGTCGGGAGACGGCGCCTTAATGCCGCGACACGTCCGGCCTATGTTGTGCCGGCGTCAACATATCCCGTCCGCGTCTGATGCGCCTGCGCCCCGATCGAGGACCTCTTGGCGCGAGACCCCTTCTACAACTCAAGACATCTTCCGCCTTCGTCTGGTCGGCACGCCTGCCGACTGCCTACGCTCGCAGTCGTAAACGAACCGAGTTTGGTACGGGCTGCCCCATCGCCCGCGAGCCCTGCGCTCCCGGCCGGGGAGCTACTTAGGACAGCCACCAGCAGCTCGTCTGCCATCTTCCAGCTCGCTGCCTTCGGTAGCGCCCTCCCGTTTTCCGCCTCCGCCCTGCGGGCTCCTCCTCCGACATTCCCTTCCCTTTCGTTGAACCTTCCTAGCCCCTTTTCCGTGAAATAAAATAGCCTGCGCATTATTTTTGGAAAAACCAGACTCGAAGGCATGACTGAAATATGGTCATATTGAGAATTATAGAGGTTTGAATTGCACGGGGCTAAGTAAGACGGGTGTTACCCGACGTTACAATTCCGCCATACGCGGCTAGTACGCTACTGCCGTGTGCCCACGTCCATCCCTCACCCCGATATGACGCCCCGCGACGCGGCGGTGTCTCCACCTTCTGCCTTTGCGCCAGCTTCCAGCTAGCGCAACGGCATCGAGACTCTCGCAGTCTCGTAAGGTGACACACGATCTCACAACGACGTTCGACGCCGGCCGCTCGCCGCGACTGCAAATAACGACAGCAGGCCGTATTATGGACAACACACGGTTGCCTGACGACCTGTACGATTCGGAGGGGTGCGGTGGAGGCAACGCCGCGAGTTCGACGACTGACACCGCTAGCCTCACTGCGCTGGTGCAGCGGATGCTGCTGCGACTCGACGAGCTAGACTCCCGCACCTCTTCCATTCAACACCCACCTCCGCAGAAACCTATTCCCGCGACGCCAGCCGACGGCCTCGAGGGTGACGACGAGGAGGACGACCCTCCCCCCGGTTTCCCTGCGAAATCTCCAGGCCACCCGGCGTTCATCGACCCGCGCGACTGGATCGACTACCTGCCGCGCGGGCATACGCCGAGTCTATGCCCCCTGTAGGACTCACCAACCCCGGGCTGTGGAACCCACGCAACGACGAGTGGGACCGCTACCTCACCGACGAGAAGAAGCACGCGACGCGCGACGAGTATCGCCACCTGCTGTGCTATACATGGAGTCTTTACCGCCGCCGCGCACGCGGCGCTCACGGCAACGCTTCGCGCGAACAACGCCACCGCTCGCGACACCGCGGACGCCAACGACCTACTCGACTCCGCGATTCGCACGATCGCGACGTGCGGGCAGGCTGCTGAAGACCGGCTCACCTACCTCCGGCGTTTCAAGTGCAAGAAGGCGCTTACCGGCGAGGAGCGAGTCGCCGAGCGCCTCGTCTACTCCCGCTTCTTCGACACCACCGCCGCCGAGCGCTCCGGCAATGGCGTCGACGGCCTCCTCAACGCCCTGGACGACAAAAGACTCGAGGTCAGCCTCCACCAGGCGGCCAAGGCGCAGGCCGCCGCGCAGTTCAAGGGCAGCTGCAGCGGAGGGAGCGGAGGCGGCAGCGGCAACATCCGCATCAAGGAGCAAGAGCGCGCATCAGAACACGCAGACCGCGCCACAAAGGAGAGGGCGGACAAAAACAAGGAAAAAAAACAACATCAAGGGCAAGCCTCAGCCCGGCAACCCTGCGAGGAAGACTACTACCCCGCAGACCGAGGAGCAAAACTGACGGTGTGCCCCGCCGTTCCGAGTCATGCTACCCAAGTTCAAGCTACATGCGACACCGCGTACGGCGGCAATGGCGGCAATGGCAAGACATCGGGGCTAGCGATCAAGTCCTACGGTGGATCCAGGACGGCGTCCGGATCCCCTTCAAGCACAACCGCCCCCCACCCAACTTCCACAACGGCATCAACATGCAGGACGCTACCCCAGCGCAGCTCACCTTCCTCGAGGGCGAGCTTGCCCGCTTCGTGGAGTCCGGCGCGTGGGAGCTTGGCACCTGCCGCAAGTGGGTGTCAAGACTATTTTTAGTACCCAAGCCAGGCGTCAACCAGTGGCGCTGCATCATCGACCTCCGCGTGCTCAACTCTTACTGTGTGCGCAAGCGGCTCAAGATGGAGACCCTACTGGGAGTGCGCCACCTAACCAAGAAGGGAGACTACATGTTCTCCTTCGACCTCCAAGACGGCTTCTATGCTCTGGGCATCGCGGAGGCGGACCGAGACTACTTCACCGTGGACGTCCGAGGTCAGCTCTACAGGCTCGCGGGTCTGCCAATGGGCTGGAGCCTCTCGCCCTATTACTTCGTCACGCTCACCCACGTATTCATCACCCACCAGAGGAAACCCGAGCCCGAGCCTTCCTCATCGTCTACGCAGCCAACACGGAGCAAGCGCTACCTCCGGCGGACCAGGTGGAGGGGGGCGCGCATCCTACCTTAATTGGACGACTTCCTCCTCTTCTCCGCATCGATGGAGCAGGCGCTCCACCTCCGTCAACGGCTCGCCAGCCTCCTCAACGCCTTGGGGCTGCAGCGGAACCCCACAAAGGGCTTTTGGGAGCCCTGCCAGTTCGGTAGGCACCTGGGGGTGGACATCGACTCAGCGTCCGGCATGTTCTACGCACCGGCAGACAAGCTGAACCGGCTCTCCCGGCAGGCCACCCGGCTCATCGGCCGCGCCACGCGGAACGCCAGGTGGCTCCCAGTGCGCGAGGCGCAGTCACTGGCAGGGCAGGCGTAGTACCTCTTTCTGGCGATCCCGGCCGCAAGATTCTTCCTGCGGGAGCTCCACTCCGTGGTCGGCGACCGGTGGGGCGGGCGCGTCCGGATGACGCCACAGCTCCGCCGCGACCTACAGTGGTGGACATCGGTGCCCAGTCAGTCCAACGGCAAGCCCATCCACCGCCAAGTGGAAACGGCTTATCTGCACACCGACAGCTCATGCTATGGGTGGGGCGGGGTGTTGAACGGCAGGCTGGAGGCGCGGGGATTCTGGAGCTCGGCGGACGAGCGCCAGCACATCACCTGGAAGGAGCTCAAAGCGGTCCGACTTGCCGTGGAAAGCTTCCTCCCCCACCTCGCCGGGCGCAACGTCCTCATGCACGAGGACAACCAGGCGGTATGTCACATTCTGTCGAGCCTAACCTCACGCTCGCCCGAGATGCTGGCCGAGATGCGACGACTCTGGTTCTTGCTGGACTCGCACGGCATCCACTTGCGCGCGCGGCACATTCGCTCGGCAGCGAATATCTGGGCGGACCGTCTAAGCCGGCACCTCGACAGCGACGATTGGCAACTCGACCCCCTCCTGTTCGCGGAACTGGAGAGCCGGTTCGGCCCTCATTCCATCGACCGCTTCGCATCCGCCCTCAACACCCTGCTCCCCCGCTACAATGCGGCGTGGTTGGACCCTACGTGCGAGGCAGTGGACTCGTTGCACCTGCCGGATGCGGACTGGCGCCGCGAAAACAAATGGGGCAACGCACCCTGGCCCCTGCTACCCGACCTCGTGCAGAAGTTGCAGCAGAGTGGCGCAGCGGCGACCGTCGTCGCCCCGCGATGGGAGGGCAAGGCGTGGCACCAGGCACTCACCGAGATGGCAGTGGAGGAGCTCACGGTGGCGCCGCGCGCCGGTTTATTCCGGCCGGGACGGCGGGACGGGCGAGGTATGATCGGCAAGCCTCACTGGCCCGTGACTGTATTCCGCGTTCCCTTCCGGCATGGGTATACCTGCGCCGAGGGGCCGTAAGTGCTACGCTATCCATGTTTCCGGGCAACAACCACCAACTACCGGATGTACGTGCGGCACCAGTACGAACTGCAGCGGTGAAGTACCGCGTCGAGGTCGCGAGCTGTACGACACCGTGGGCTGATTCGATGCGCCCGTATGTACATGACACGGGTTCTAGGGTCTGACACCCTTGGCGTCCAAACCCTCCTATCAGTTGCGTGGGCGCCGACCACTGCGGCGTCTTACGCGAATTGCATGAAGCAGTATTTCCGATTCTGCGAAGAGGAGAAGCGACCGGCCCTGGCTGCCGACCCCGCCCGGGACTATGGCACGGTACGTCACGTGGTTGGGCAACCTGGGGACGATCAAAGCCTCCAGATTGCAGCCTTACCTGTCGGCCGTCAACAGCTTCTTCAAGGACCACGGCCGGGAGCCGATGGCTCTGGGCGATCTGGTGAGCAGGGTCCGCAAGGGCCTTGCGGCGTCGCAGGTGACGCTAAACCCCGAGCTGATGCGGGCCCCATTGCCCGCGCGTGTGGTGCTGAAAGCCCTGACCCTGGCAAAAGCCCTACGGCTGGAGCTGGGACCTACATGGGGCACGGACCCAAGTACCGTGGTGCGCGTGGAGCTGTTCCGCGCCAGCCTGGCAGTCGTCGTACTTTGTTTGTTTTTCTGCCGCGGAGGAGCGGGGGTGGAGTGTCTTACGGGCGACCTCACGGTCGGCCCGGACGGCGGGATCCTCCTATACCATCGTGACCGGAAAGGCCAGCGTGGCGCGGATGCAAGCAAGAAGTTGTTGTGTCTGCTGCCAGCGTCAGCGCATGCCGACATCGCGGCGCTGCTGCACTACTTTGATGCCGCCCGTCTAAACGGCTCAACCGCGGAGGTGATGGTGAGTGGAAGTGCTCGGAGCATCTTACAGTGGGAGCAGCGAGCCGGGCTCGAGCTGCGGGGACTGTGGACAGGAAGAGAGTGAAAGCAGAGCCCCCGGCGGGCCGGGAGACAGGCACGCGCGCGCAAAGGCGCGCGGGACATGTGCTCGGCCGGTGCTAGGATATCGGCCGGTGCTAGGGTATCGGGCAGATTCCAACAGCCCCCCTCAATTGTACACGGGGGTCATCTCCGCTTGACCGCTGTGTGCAATTGGAACATTATTCGGAATCTGGCGCTAATACAGTACCGAATAGCAGCAGTAATGAATAGCGACTACTCTATACATCCTTGATAGCTTCCGGGCGACGCGCTTCCGCGTGCACTGCTCTATGCTGTACTGTCGCCCCACTGTGGAGCTGGCGAGCCGGAGCTGGCTGGTGATGAGGCCGCGAGGGCGTCATCCTCGTGCCCTGCGCGATGCCGGGCAGTGCGCTCCGCAAGATGCTTCTGGCAGCCTCTCCGCGAGCGGCGGGGCTGCTGAGAACGAGCTGCTGGTAGCCAACGCGCAGGCGGGGGAGCACGGGGCGGGCTGCTCGTAGCTGAGCTGCTGGCACCCAGTAGCAGTGCTGCCTCGCAGTTGCTAGCCCCATACGCGCGGTCGGCGAGTAGCTAGCACCACCACAATGGTCGTTCACTCCGTCGAAGGTGGCAGGCAGGACGTGATAGGCGGGACCTGGGTAGGTAGGCGCCTGGGCGGTTCGCGTGTGGTTCTCGCTGCGACGATCTTGGATGGCTGGTAAACGACGCGCTCCACTGAAACGCTCCACTGTGTTATCGCTGTCCGGGGTCCAAGGGTCCGCACAGCAGCTCCGCGACGGTCGTGCGGCGGTCCCTCCAGTAAGCAGAAGCCACCAGCGGGCTCGCATGTCGTTTCGCCGTATGCCTCCGGTATTGCTAGTGGAACCACGACGTGTGACTGCTTGGCTCGACGCAAGGTGTGTTTTCGAATTCTATTTTTGAAGTTTGAATCAAAAAGCTAAGTACAGCACTGGTTCGACAAAATCCCGGGGACTTGTCTGTTGAGCGCTGCCCCGGAGGCTGGCTCTCTCGGGCCGGTAGGCGGAACCCCGATACGGTGTCGGGAGGGTTGTGTACTGGCCCGGAGGCTTAGCCCGCATCCCTCGCCCCTTGCGGGCTAGTTTTCGGCGCCCTTGTGGCAGCCGCCTCGGCCGTTTTTCGAACGACTCCGGACGTGCGCCGAACGCACGGACTTCTCCATGTACCCCGCTCGCGCCCACGTGACGTGTGAGGGCCCATAACCTAAACGGCTCAACCGCGGAGGTGATGGTGAGTGGAAGTGCTCGGAGCATCTTACAGTGGGAGCAGCGAGCCGGGCTCGAGCTGCGGGGACTGTGGACAGGAAGAGAGTGAAAGCAGAGCCCCCGGCGGGCCGGGAGACAGGCACGCGCGCGCAAAGGCGCGCGGGACATGTGCCCGGCCGGTGCTAGGGTATCGGCCGGTGCTAGGGTATCGGGCACCCAGATGCTCCGAAGCAAGCTGAAAGTGCTGGGCTCGCAGCACGTCAAGAACACCTTGGTCACCGTGCACACGCTTGACCTCAATAAGTAAGCCTCCGCAGGAAGGCCAAACGAAAGCGAAACGCCTTGTCGATGGCTTCGGCGTGGTTCCGAGCTCTCGCGAGGTAGGGGGTGAAGTCCCGACTGGCAACAGGGACGTAGGGCAACAACTCGTCGAGAGCCACGAAAAGTGCGGCCATGTGGGCGCCGAAACACGACATCCATAGATACTCCTCCTGGGCCGGCAGACGCCGGTCATCATGCTTGAGGTACTCGTTCGTTAGGTCAGTGCTCTGGGGGAAAAGTCCAGGCACTCGGCTGACCGGTCGATCGGCCTCGTAACCAGACTCTACTCGCTTTTGTAGCTCTGGCACCGCGAGGTAGTCATCCTCGTCACTCAGGGATTTTGCTCCGACACGGCCGCTCTGGGCTAGCTCAAGCAAGTCGGGGCGCTCTGCGGCTCCCCCGCTGCCTGTCGGCTGTCCCGCGAGGCGCTGCCCGGAGCCAGAGCCATGTGCCCCTTCTCCATCAACAACGCGCTCACGAGCCGTCATTTGGGCCAACGCTGTTGCAAGCTCGCGCAGTAATGTAGACTGGGCCTTCACGTCTGCGTGTAGCGACTCGAGCGTCGGCTCAACGACGAGTTCTTCTCCATCTGGCATGGTAACGCACGGACGTACGGATGAGTATATCACACACGGGTGGTGAGCCGGGTGTGGTCTTGAACAAGCAACCTGGGGTGACCTTGCTCGCAACAGGTTACGAGATAGTTTTAACATCGCTGCGTGTAACGCAACGAAAACTGGAAGATGGCAGGCTCAACTTTTATGGCTGCTTTTATGTCTACTCGTGCTGCACCCAAAAAGGGCGCAACGACAGGTGCCTAGTTCCCGTACCACTGAGCAGCACTTGTAGCTGAAAAGCGGTTAGGTCAAGGGAGAAAACCCCATAAACTAGTTTTGATCAAAACGCAGGAAAACAATTACGGTAGCTACGCGTAGCCAGAAATCGATGAAAACTACTGCTACGTGGCATCACGATATCGCAGGAAAAATCGGCGACGCGTCGCCAAAATAGCCAAGTGTCGCTGGTATGAGATGACCCTCAGTGCCTTGCCCGTGATCGTACTTCCTCGCAGTACTGCTCGCGCGCGGATACAGTATTATAGTCCGCACGGCGGCGGTGCGATCGGCAGTACCGTACGGGTACCGGCAGTACGACCTGCACTACAGGTCTACAGCGCATATAAACCATTGTTTACTGTATACAGTACCCGCATTGGGGCTGGTGACGATGCGACGATCCGGAAGTGAAACGAAAATGATACGCTGATGTTCTTGAAAGTAGCCCCGCAGCTTATCTTTTTTGTATGAATAATGAAAAAGTAGTATTTAATTTTTATTACATGCGCTAGACGCAACATTCAAGAAATCCACACAGAAATCCAGAAGGAAATCCAGCTACGGGCCAACAGAGGCGGGAACCGCCGTGGTAGCCACCGACCAGGCATCGCCACCAGCCAACCGCCGCTCCACGCAGTAGGGACGCTCTCCCCAGCACACAATCCCGGGCCACTCCAGTAGAGGCACTAGGCCGAATGTAATGTGAAGGCGCCGACAGGAAAGGAGCTTCGAAGTTGAGGTCTCGCAGCAAGGAGCGGAAGTGGGGGGGTCCAACCCAGAACGGGGCGCCACGGGCGTGCAACAGACGCATGCCACCCAACGCCAGATGCGCTGCCACCTCGGTCGCGTCCTTTTCCGCCAAACGTAGAACGCCTTCCCCAACACAACATCCCGGGCCACTCCAATAGCGGCGCTGAGCCGAATGTGATGTGGAGACGCCAACATGACAGGAAGGGAGAAAGTGCTCAACGAGTAGGGAATGCAGAGCCGACCGGGCCAGCAACGACGTAAGACGCCGGTGTCCAGCGCGCTTTGTTCCGCCCAGCGCCAGATCCGCCGCCAGCTCGGTCGCGTCCCCTTCCGCCAAACGTAGAACTCTCTTCCCAGCACAACAACCCGGGCCACTCCAATATATAGCGGCACTAGGCCGAATGTGATGTGGAGGCGCCGACAGGACAGGAAGGGGGAGGGTGCTCAAAGAACAACGAACATGGACTTGACCGGACCAGCAACGACGTAAGACGCCGGTGTCCAACGTTCTTTGTTCCGCCCAGCGCCAGATCCGCCGCCAGCTCGGTCGCGTCCCCTTCCGCCGAACGTAGAACTCCCTTCCCAGCACAACATCCCGGGCCACTCCAATAGCGGCACTAGGCCGAATGTGATGTGGAGGCGCCGACAGGACAGGAAGGGGGAGGGTGCTCAAAGAACAGCGAACATGGACTTGACCGGACCAGCAACGACGTAAGACGCCGGTGTCCAGCGCACGTTGTTCCGCCCAACGCCAGATCCGCCGCCAGCTCGGTCGCGTCCCCTTCCGCCGAACGTAGAACTCCCTTCCCAACACAACATCCCGGGCCACTCCAATAGCGGCACTAGGCCGAATGTGATGTGGAGGCGCCGACATGACAGGAAGGGAGAGGGTGCTCAGAGAACAGCGAACGGGGACTTGACCGGACCAGCAACGACGTAAGACGCCGGTGTCCAGCTCACTGACACTGCTCCTCCGCGGCAGTGGCAGCACGGGCGGGGCCAAGGCTACCAAGGCGCCACCCGTGCACGATCCCCGCCCCCATCTCCAGCCGGGGGTGGAGGCGGAGGAAGGGCCCGCCATTCCGAGGGCCGAGGACGGTCGTCGGGCCCGCCCAGGCGGCGGTGGGTGGTGGGATATTAATCCTTAGTAGTATTTCATGGTAATCCTGCTTATTAATCCTTAGTCGCCCGCATATATTAATCAGCAAATCGCGCAGCAGCATCCAGTGTTATTTTTTAGTTATTATTTAGTTATTATTTGCGGCGCGGGGGATTTTTAAGAATTTACTGACTTTTTTTTACTTTATTCACACCAGTGCAGCCAGCCCAGCCCAGGTTATCATGCCGCAGTAACCAGTAGCGGCGCGTTACTGCTGGGCGAATGCCCACGAAGGTTCATCAAGCAGCTTATGTCGGGAGCAGCATTACGGAAGATAGTAAGGATTAATTCCGAATGTAACGCGGGATTACGATGGGCGGCGTGCTGCGGTTGCGGTGCCACGGTGGTGGAGTGCCGCCGCCTGCGCGCGACGACGACAGCTCAGCATATAGGAGGGCGCGCTGTTTCCTGAACGGCGTAAGATCGCTACAGACCACAGCTATTCTTACTCCCTCAACCAATCTCACTCCTTCTGCGCAGATTCGTTCGCCCGCCCCACCCTCAATTTCACACACAATGGCTCCCATCGCTGAGGGCGACACCATTCCCAGCGTGACTTTCGTCACGCGCGTGCGCATCCCCGCGGAGAAGGCCGACAACCCCGAGAATCCCTTCGACTGGAAGAAAGTGACGAGCGAGGACATCTTCAAGGTACACAACCCACTCTCGGCAGCTGATGCGCGGTCGCCCAGACGGGCCCTTTGCGCACCAGCTCACCTGCCCTCGGCAATGTCGCCCACCGTGCCTTCATTTGGCAGCGTCTCTCGGAATTCCGTCTTGGTTTGCTGTTCTGCTGTTTGGGACTGACATCTGGCCGCACACTCCAACTTGCGATAGCGACTAGTCACTCGGGGCGGGCCAATCTTAAATCCTCGAGCTCGCTCCCGACAGAACGAAGGCAGTGCCTGCACTTACCAGGAAACGTGCTCCCAAAGATTTAATCCGCGCACAGTGTCCCCTGACGTAGCTCATTTGGCCGGCTGTCTGGTACGGTGGGCGCTCTTATCCGCTCCGATCTGTATATTCCGCGCGCTCACGGAGTGATCTAGCGCCCAATGCTCAGCGCCGACGCACGTGTGCCGACCAGCCCGGAAGCGCAACCTCGCCCTGTGAACGCGAGAACCCAGTTGCTGCATCCCCAGCCACCGCCGACTAGTCCAGATCCAAGAAGTGATGACGTTCGCACCGCTTCCCCCGGCCGGTCCACCGCTGCGGTCCGCCGTCTGGAGTCCCTCGCCGAGTCGGCGGCCATCGTCGTCCGTACTGTTCAGTATGGTCATACATACACACAGACGCGCCGTCCTCCCCGCCACTACAGCTCACTGCACGCCCGCCTTCGAACCGTCTGCCCCACAAACGGGATGCGTCATCCTTAGCACCTCCGTTGCCACCATTGTCAACCAGCACGCAACGCCATCCTCTGCCCATCCTAGCACACCCTAAGTAAGGGTTGCGATGCTCCTTCGCCCCCGGCCGGTCGGCAGCTCCGATGGCGCTGCGCTGAGGCCTGAAGGAATAGGTGGAAAGCCACCTGCCCTCCGCCCTCCCCTCTTCCGCCAGACCAATATGTGATACCCATGCTTTTGGTTGTGGCCGTGTCTGCAGGGCAAGAAGGTGGTGCTGTTCTCCCTGCCCGGCGCCTTCACCCCCACTTGCTCCAGCACCCACCTGCCCGGCTACGAGAAAGCGTACGCCGAGATGAAGGCCCTGGGTGTGGACGAGGTGTACTGTCTGTCCGTGAACGACGCGTTTGTCATGCGCCAGTGGGGTCTCAAGCAGGTGCGCCCCGCGCAGCCCTCTGCGTGCGTGGTGCGCGTGAACCCCCGCATCTGCGAAGCCACTGGGGCAACTCGCTGTGCAGAGGTGTTATGCTGAGGGTGGGCGCGCTGTTATGCGCCGCTGCTCTGCCTTCAGGGGCTGCCCGAGGACATGGAGACCGGCAACTTCAAGAACGTGAAGCTGCTGCCCGACGGCGCCTGCCTCTTCACCCGCGGCATGGGCATGAGCTGCGTGTGGGACACCGAGCGCGGCTTTGGCGAGCGCTCCTGGAGGTACTCAGCCGTCATCAACGACATGAAGGTCGAGAAGCTGTTCATCGAGGGCGGCGGCATCACGCAGAACTCTGGCCCCGACCCCTTTGAGGTCAGCGACGCCGACACCATGCTGGCCTACCTCAAGAGCAAGTAAGCCGGCAATCTGCTGCCATGGGCAACAGTACTATGCCAATAGCAATTGCAACTGTGGCTTGTAATACACATCTAAACACCACCTACCCGCCTAGACCGCCTTAGAGGGCGATTCTTCGGAAGCCCAGCGCCGTGTCTGTCGGCAGTATGTGCCGGGACGCTGCGAGAGCCCGCCTTTGCACTGCCACCCATTCCACTTCCACAGGAGCGCTCATGCGGGGTGTGAGTGATGGCCGGTTGCCTTTGTGCTGTTGTGCCATTCTTTCACCAATTCAGTAGCTCGGTACAGACAAGTGATAGGGCATGTGAATTGCTGTGGGCACAGCAGATGAGAATGGATTTGCACTGCAATTCCGCTCCAATGCTGCTCAGGTGCTGTAGGGGCGGGTGTCCACTCAGGAGTGACTCCGCGGGTTGATCCATCCAGAGGTAGAAAGGGAAGAGCGCAGGTATATCATGCGGCACACATCAAGTGCTAATGGGGGGGGGGGGGGAGGGGATTCTGATCGCGGCGGCTCTGCGTATCAGTTTGTGTCCACGCAGGCCCGGCTTGATTTGCTCATATGGAGTGAGGATCTTTTGGGCGAGTCTGTCCGCCACCGATATGCAAAGCATCGCAGCCTGGACATGCTTTGTAAACCCCCCCTCCCCACCCACACGCTCATGGAGACATGTCGTCCTCTCATGGTCAGCATAGAGTCAGACCATGGCATGGCGGTAAATGTGAGCACGGGAGTCGCGCTGTTTGCAGCTGCTGGTGAAAGCTCACAGCCTTGGAACCGCCCCGGGTGGAGGAGTGTATGTAATGGCAAAGCGCGCAGGCTGGGAGCCCCTCGTTTCCAGCCCAGGTGAGCTCCAAGAAATCCACTGCTCCTGAAGCTTACTGTCAGCTGGATGCCAGCCCCCCAAAGTAGCAGTGCAGTCACGGGGACCCGCGAGCTCCCCATTCAACATCGGCGTACTGGCGGAACTGGCTGTCCTTTCCGGAGACCATGGTATGCTGTGGTTATCGGCGCCTGGCTCACTCAGGCATGGGGGTGGCTAAAGGGCATCACCCGGCCCCAATCGGGTACCCGGATGAAGCCCTAGTCCTGCGACCACTCTGTATGCCATGTAATAGTAGGAACGCATCGTCAAGACGCTTTAGACTTGTACTTTAAAAGTGAAATCCTTCCTGCCTGATGAGTAATGGCTGCAAATCAGTGCTGCAAAAAGAATAAAGTGTCATGCCAATCAGGGGCGAGGGAATGTTACCAACGGCCCCGTACGGAATGTGACCCATGTAGTATGCAAACAGCTTGTGCTGATCAGAAAAAAGTGAAAATGATACGGACGATCTCAATATTTTGTTTTCGCGGCCAAAATCTGTGACACTTCAAGTTTGGGTTCCTGGCCGCGCGTCGTGACATCTGTGAGCAGCAATCGCATTGGTTTTGCCTAAAATGCACCGGTTGGTTAAAAGTACTTCATTTGTGTTTAATGTCCGTGAAGCCGACGGATCACTTGTCCGGTTTCTTATGCCCACCCATGCACATTGGGTGTCATCGCTCAAATGGAAACATCTCCCCATGAATGTTGTGCATATCCGGCAGTCCGCATTGGAGTGTTCGGAGCACTCAGGAGGCAGCAGGTACCAGGACCAGGTACTGACACGTGTAGTAAAGGGGCATAAATATGGTACATAATGGCATGATGGCTAGCTTATGAAAGGCCCCCCCCCCCCCCCCCCCCCCTTTAGCCCTAAACAGTGCCCATATACAATGGAATGTGCTGCAATGGCCACTGCATCCAGACAGAAAGATCTCAAGGTTGTCAGGGTGGTGGGGGAAGGGGAGGGGGGGGGGGGGGGGGGAGGGGAGGGGGTAGTACGGCGCAAGCATTCACACGAAGTTGCCATTTCTCATGCCCAGAAGGCAACCCGCAGCCGCATTGCCTGATCAGTCTTTAGATAACAGAAAGCGCCCGCCAGCTAACCAGTCGCCGATACTCTCTTACAAAGACCGGTGTACAACTGTGTGCATTTGCACCGCCCCAGGCACGGTGCACCGCGGGGCTGCCCCCTGCCCGGCACGCTGCGCCGCGCACTGTGGTGGAAGCATTGCACACACCGCCACGATGGGCGGACGCCCATCCATCACACGGGACCGGTCGGACCAAGGATGCCGGGCGGCAAGGAGCCTCCCCACCGGCAAGCTGCTGCAGTCGCCGCTTCCGCTGCTCATCCGAAGCGCGGCGCGCCGGGCGTGGGCGTCATGAGGTGCGCCTTGCGCTTGGGGGCGTCGATGTTGGGGGTGGTGAGCGAGGGCGAGGGCGCGGCGAGGGGCGGCTTCATGGCCGCGGAGGACGGCGTCTGCTGCGCGGCGCCGGCGGAGGCGGGCGTGCCGGGGGCGGCGCTGGCGGCTGCGGGGGAGCCTCCCCCCTGGCTGTTGGACTCTTCCAGCTTGCGGCTCTCCTCAAAGTACTGCAACACAGACACACACCGCCATCATCAGTTGGGCACGGCCCTGTGATGTTTCCGTTGACCTCCAAATGGGGGAAAGGAAGGGGGGGGGGGGGGGGGGGGGAGGAGCAAGTGATTTCGCGGTTACTTGCTGTCGACGAAACATCCCGGGTTCCTTACCCCAAGTTATTGAACTTCCCCGGGTTAACTTATGTGATTTGCTGATCTTATGATGACCCCTGTTGACTAATATTTCGTCCATGCGGAATAGTCGCCAATAAAGTCGTCACAATTCCGATGGTTTTGGGGATGGGGAGAAACGGGATTACATTACCCAACAATGCAAGCTGGCGACTGAATCAACCGCTGACAGGTACACTGTCCCATTGCCCCAGTGTCATAGTGTCCCAGTGTCCCAGCATCAGAATACAGTGCCACAGGTATAGTGTCAGCCGTTGGGTTCCCGGCTCCTATTGCTGCCTGCCCCGGTTGTGGACCAACGGCGGAGGCGGGCGGACCTGGTTGGGATGGTGGATGCCCTCGTCGCACGCGCAGCCGTGCTTGCCCTCAAACACCGCGCCGCACGCCAGCTGGTAGTGCCCCCCCGCCGCCTTCTTCACCGCCTCATTGATGTGGCTGCAGCGGGTACGGAAGCTCAGTGCGGCGTGGGAGAAGCACGCAGAGTGAGGCAGTGCCAGGCGGAGGAGAAGGGGGGGGTGGTGAAACAGTTGGTTAGAGGGGGAGAAGGGGGGGGGGGGGGGGGGGGGTCATCACTTGGGGGCGATCTTCATGCGGGTGAGGGCCGCGCGCAGGTTCTCCTCGTCAAACGTTTTGTAGGGGCAGCCATGGTGCTCGCCCACGCCGGGGTTGCCGTCCATGATGACCTTGCGGCAGGGGAAGGGCGTAAAGTCGGAGCGCTTGCCCTCCTTGCCGTAGTTGTACCGCACGTTGTACGCGTAGTTCTTGTCGAACTGATCCGGCGGGGTGCGCGGGCTGAACGCCGCCTTCCAGAACTTCATCGCCTGCTCCAGCGGCAAGCCCACGCCCTGCACCGCACAGCCCCATGTCAGCTCGGCGTTGCCATGTTTGGATAGCTTGGCCTCTTCCCCCCCATAAAGACATCCATACCTGAAGACCTCAAACAGAAAAAAGGTACTTCATGAGCACGTGGATACGTCAGATGGTGGCCACAGAGCATTGTCACAAATAGCGCACTTGCGTGTCTACCCAAGCAGCCCCCCATTACCGTCTCATACATGAGCAGCACTACCCAAACCATGGCCATGCCGAGGAATGTCACCCTGAAGCAGAATACCATAGATATAACCGACAACTGATGTAAATATTGTGGAATCTTCTGACCGCGCCGTATTGGTCGGATGCCCCTTGGTTGGCAGCTAGTGCCAGGCGGTCGATGGGACGTTCCGAAGCAGTACCGGGCTGAGACCATGGCAGCGCCGCGATGTCATTGTGTCCGGGAATCGAACAGCGTATAGCCACAATGATTACCAGAGCTGTTTTGGCGAGCATGTTGAGGTTGACAATGGCGGTGGGTCGCCTAGCTGGGAGGGACAGGTGGGTGGGGGGGGGGGGGGGGGGGGGGGGGGGGGGGGGGGGGGGGGGGGGGGGGGGGGGGAAGCTGCACGCCGGAGCAGCCCACGTGCCTTGAGAAAGAGGCCCAGCTGGAGGCGGCCCTTGTGGCGGAGGTGGCGCTCCTCCATGAGCCGGTTGTACATGTTGGACATGCACAGCGGGAAGTTGTTCTGGACCAGCACCGGCAGGTCCGCCGCCTGGACCTGGCGACCCGGCAGGGCAGGCAGCCAGCGTGTCAGCTCCCGGCCCGCCACGGCGCCAGCCGGCTACGGGTAGTCACAGGCAAGTGCGGATGCGGAAGATGTTGCGGGCGCGAACCTCTCCGTTCGCCTCGACCTTGGCGGTGGAGTAAGACTTGCCCATGTACCTGCGCATCCAGGGGCCATGTCAGCATGGAGTCGCTGCGGCGTTGCGGCAGGAGCGGTCATCTTACGCGCCCAGGCGAGGCAGAAGCGCGGTGGGGCGGCGATCCGGGGGAGGGAGGGGAGGTGGTGAATACGGGGGGGAGGGGAAGGGCACCTGGTGCTGAGCGTCTCCACGATCGGCCCCAGGCGGTCCGCCTCCTCGGGGCCAATCACCTGGACGTACTTGCGAGCCAGCAGCGCCAGCTCCTGCGCCACGTCAGGCCCACAGCGCCAGGGGTGAGTCTCAACTCAGCAATACCCCCCGAGATCACTGCCAGGTCTAGGGAGGATCCAGCTGCAGCTAGAGGACGCCATCCAGGTGTGCTGCTGTATGCCTCACACTGGAGGCGGGCGGAAATTTGGGGGGGGGGGGGGGGTGGGGGGCGGAAGGGGGGAGCGGGGAAGGGGGCGCTAAGTGCACCTTGGACAGGTGGGCACGGAAGAGGCCGGTCACGATGGAGGCGAGCTGGTTGGCCGGCACGAAGGCAAACCCCTTGCGCACCAGCACTTTGCGCTGCGCCACGAGGTCGGGCACCTCCTGGAAGGGCACCTGCCAGCCGCAGCCGGGCACAGGGCCGCGGAGTCGGGAAGGGCACACGCGGGATCCACCCTATGAAACAGCCGAGCCCTAAGGCCATGGGCTCATGGGGGCGTCGTCTGGCTCGGGGCGGCTCTCATCTCACCTTGAAGAACATCCGTGCGCTCTCCGTTCCCGCGCGGATCTCCTTGCCGAGGTTGATCTCAAAGGTGGAGTAGGCGGTCACCTCAAGCAGGTCCTGCGCACAGACATCTCGTAGTCAGCGTGGAGGACCCATCAAGGCGAAACTCTGCGCTCGGGGGGGGGGGCGGGGGGGTAGGTAGGGGATCGGCAGGGGGCTGGGAAGGGGAAGGGGAAGGAGGAAAAGGGGTTGTGTGTGTTGGGTGGGGCGGGGGGGGGGGGGGGGGGGGGGAGAGCTGACCTGGACCTCCTCGAAGGTGCGCTTATCCAGAGGCTGGTACGGCAGCTGATGGTACTCCATGAAGTGCACCTGGGACAGGCACAGTGCAGGTAGTGAGCCGTCAGGCACAATCCCCCGCCCCCCCCCCCCCCCCCCCCCCCCCCCCCCCACCCGCCTTCCTGGTCTCCAGCTTAGCCCGTCCTCTCTGCAGAACTATGTGTGTGTGTGTTGGAGGCGGGTTTTGTTACTGTTGGTGGTGGTGGCAGGGGGGGAGGTGAGTCGCGCCATACCTGCGCAGAGGCAGACAGCTCGCAGAAGCGAAACTTGAAGAGGTCGCACTCCTGCATGAGGAACCAGTGGCGAAGTTCCTCCGTGCGGCAGTAGGCTAGGCGGAGGATGAAGTGCGACACGATGTCATTCCGCCGCGACTCCTCCAGCGTGGCGCCCTGCGAGGCCACTCGCGCGTAGACGATTACCCGCCGAAACTACCCCCCCCCCCCCCCCCCTGCGTTGCCACCCCGCCTTCCCGGTGCAGGCGCCATGCCTGGGCTGCCGGCCTAGCGCACCTTGAGGTGCTTCTTCACCATATCATCTGCAATTTTCTGGCAAGGGGCATCCAGGCGGTCAGTTGGTGACCGGTGGCTGCCTTTCATCACCAGAAGAGCAGCGATTTGCGACACGCGGCAGCCAGCTCGCCGGATTGGAGCCCGACAACGGCAAGCTGGCTGCCCAGTTCAGAATGACAACTTGTAATTCGCGAGTAGTAATAATATATTTTGATGCTCGTCTTCCTAAAGGGGATGAGGGGGGCTCCCGAGGCTCCTCACCTTGAGCTCCATCTCCCGACCGTTCTTCGAGCGCGCATCCTCCAGGCCCTTCAGCACTGCGACGCAAAGATGCATCAGTGGAAGGGGAAGGCTGGCATGGGACGAGGCGCAGATGGCGCCCGAGCAAGTTATCAGAAGCGTGCTGACCGACCCAGCGCCCGGGGTTGTCCGGCTGGCGGGGAGCCGGGGCGCGTCAGAGCGTACCCTGTAGGCGCTCGAGCGCCAGGTGCTCGAAGTCCTCTATCGCCACCTCCCCTTCCGGCGTGTCGAGGTACATGGGCAGCGCCTGCACGGACAGCCGCTCGCGATCCTTGGCCGCTGAGCCCGGCGGGCCCAGCTTTGCCGCCGGGGTCGCTGACGAGCGCCGCCCGCCCGTCGCGGCGTTCCCCATCCACGACATCTCAACGCGCTGCGCTGGCCGTTGAGCCGAGTGCGAGGGGGTGCAGACGCGTGGCTGGAAACGCTGGCACAGAGCTCGGGGCTCCAACGGAGTCGCTGGCGGCTTGATAACTCTTGCACGAGCTCGCACTGGGTTGTCGGCCTGTCAGCGGAGGAGCGGCGCGTCGGCTTGCCAGGGCCGCGTGCGCTGGTGCGCCAGGAGTTGGAACTGCAGGAGCAAGCACGATGGTGGTGATGCGATTTTCAAATTAATAGCACAAGGTGGCATTATAGAATTTGAGGTTCTAGCGTGCGGAATCGCTAGAAACATCGTGGTAATTCTTGGAACCAAACCTGACACACCAGCACGTCGTAATATTTGCGTATATAAGATGTAGAACGACGACGACGACGCGTTGGCTTGTTTCAAATTTGAAAATTCAAATCAACACAACTATATTGATTTCGTGCAGGCGCGCGCGCAATGATTTCGCAGCTAAGCACAGCAGCGTAAAGAAAGCAGAGCAGGTGCATCGGGTACCGGTAGTCGCGATAAAGCGCGCCAGCCAGCGAGGGCGCAGGCGCCTGCTCGAGCTTGGAGGCGACGACAGATGGGCAACGGGCTGGACGACGCCCCGCCTCCCGACCCTGGTCACGCCACAAGCTGCTGAGAGGAGCAAGCCAGCCCTGCGCCGCAGGCTGCTCCAGGCGAGCAGGGATCCGCTGCACTCACCCAGTCGTGGCAGCTTATCGCAGCTGTAGCGACCAAGCAACGCCTCGCGTCGGCGTCCCGGTGCGCCCTGCCGGTCGCCCTCAGCCCTCTCCCCTATTGGCCCAGTGCAGTCGCTGCGCCTACTTGCGCGCTTCGTCAGTCCGACTCAGTCCTGGGCCTGCCGTGTCGACCCCTATGTAGGCACGATGGCGCGGACCAAGCACGCGCACCACCAGTCCCAGCAGCAGTCGCAACAGCAGCAGCAGAATGGCGCGGGGGGCGAGCCCAGCGCCAAGCGCGCCAAGTGCCCCCCCCCCCCCCCCCCCCCCCCCCCCCCAACCTTCCCTTCCCTTGCGCCCACCCTCGCGCTTACTCGTTCCTGCGCCTCGCCTCGGCACACGCAAAGCTCACGCACCCCTCCCTCTCCCATCCTTCCCGGTCTTAGGACCCAGGCTCCGTCTGAGAAGTGGCGGCCCGGCACGGTGAAGAAGGTCATCGTGGAGAATTTCATGGTGACTGGGGCGAGGCGACCGCCCAGCGCGACTGGCTGCCTGTGCTTGTGCTTGTGCCTGCGCGCCTTCCTCCCGCTGCGGCTGGCGCTAATTACCTCCCTTAAATTGACCCTTTGCAGACCTACTCCAAATGCACCATCATTCCTGGGCCCCGTCTCAATCTGGTGCTGGGACCAAACGGTAGGTGGCTCCCTATTATCGGTGGCAGAGCGTCACGGCTGTTGGGGGGGGGGGGGGGGGGGTGGACGGTCGAGGCGTGCATTACCTGCTTGTGTGCACCGCAGGCACCGGCAAGAGCTCGTTTGTGTGCGCCCTGTCCATGGGTCTGGGAGGCAACCCCAAGGTGCGCGCTCGCCCGCACCCCCAGCTCCCTGTCGCCCGTGCTTAATGCGCAGTGGGGTGCGAGGCTGACGCGCGCTCTGGCCCCCTTCTCTCCGCCTGCAGCTGCTGGGGCGCGCGGACAACGTGAAGGATTTCGTCCGGCGCGGCCAGAGCGAGGGCAGCACTGAGATCTGGCTGGCCAGGGGCGAGCAGCAGTTGGTCAAGATCTACCGTAAGATCGGCATCAACAACAAATCCGAATGGAAGATCAATAGTGCGCCCCCCCCCCCCCCCCCCCCCCCCTTCCCCCAATCATCAACTCCTAAAATACCCATGTGAAGTCACGCTGACCCCCCCCCCCCCCCCCCTTCCTTCCTCTTCTGATCACTTGCTTTGGCTCTTGACCTGCGCAGAGAGGCCCGCCACGCCGACTGAAGTCAAGGAGATCGTTTCCAAGTACAACATCCAGCTGGACAACCTGTGCCAGGTGGGGCTCAACTAGGACCGGGGCCTGGACATGTGTCTCTGTGCTGAAGGGGGAGAGGTGGTGTTCTCTTTGGCGCTGCGCGGCTGAGCGTCGCCCCAACCCCCCTTGTTCCCGGCGTCTCCACCAGTTTCTGCCGCAGGACAAGGTGGTGGAGTTTGCGCGCCTGAAGCCCGACCAGCTGCTGGTGGAGACGGAGCGCGCGCTGGGCGACGCGCACCTGTACGATTTGCACATGGAGCTCATCAAAGAGCGCAAGGAGCTGAAGGGCAGCCAGGATGTGCGCACTTGCCCTTGACCACCCTGCCTTAGCTCGCCGCCCAGCGCCGCCGTCGATACCACCCACCAGCATTCATGGCTCATCTCACATCCGCAAGACTGCTGGCCTCGAGAAACATCGCTGCGGCCCAGAATCGGCTTCATGTGACAACGCGAATTGTGTTGACAAATAGGTATGGTTTCGAAAGCGTCCATTACGCAAAACTATCGCATCAATGCACACTTTCGCACGACTATCACACGGCCCCCAAAGTCGTCTGCAAGCATTCCACACTCAACTCTTTCAATCATGAGGACAACGATGTGAATATTCGGCGGCTCTATATCGCGGTGCCATTAGTTGTGCTCTCACTGGTGAGGTCATAACTGCCGTCCAGCGAATCACCAGAACCCTTGCATACCCTCGCCATGCTTACCGCCTCATCTTGTTTAAACATCATTGTGTACGGCTACGGTGGCTGAGTATGGATGCTGTGTGCCTCCGTAGACAGCTAGATTATGGCACTAGTTTTTGGTAGGTAGCTCGGAAGATCTGGACAGCGCTTGTCTGTGTTGGACCAGGGAGGGCGCAGCTGTGGCTGGCGGCACTATGCTGGCCGCCAAGGGGGCGCGGGGGGCTGATGGGTGCCCGGCTGCCACAACCGCAACAGACCATGGACTCGTACGCCCGGCAGCTGGAGAAGCATCGCCAGGCTAACGAGGGAATCGAGCGCGACGTGGAGCGCTTCGAGAAGCGGGAGCAGCTTTTGGAGCAGGTACGTGGCACTTGGTGATGGTGGCGGGGCTGGGGTTTGGGGGGAAGGGGTTGCCTTGCTTATACCCTGGGGGATGCGGGAGCGCAGGGACTGTACGAGGCGGCCTCGATCTTAAACGTACAAACATGTTCACCCAACTCATGATGACTTAGGAAAAGAAGTGAGACTTGAACATGAGCGCTCATACTGAAGCTGGAGACTGTATGTCTAGGATACGCTGCGAGCCCTTACTTCGGCTGTAGGTTTGGAAAATACCCTTAAGAGGACTCTTTTCATGCAATGCTGTAAGTAGGGATGGGCGTCTGTCTGGCCCAAGAGCAGACTGGGAGGTATCATGTGACCCGCAATTGATAAAAGTCAATGCCTGAAACGGTCATGAGGCGGGTAGCGCTACATGTACTGCCTGACCCCAGGTGACTCGCGTGATATCACGGCACTGCTACTCTATTGAAGCGCCACACACTGGAACTCCAATGCACAGCAAAACTGTCCGTGTGGCTGTGAAGTGTTTAGGTGGTCCTGTCCGAACCCCACTCATAGCTGCTGACCCTGGCCCGCCCGCGCGCTGGCAGATTGATCTGCGCGCCAAGAAGAAACCGTGGATGGAGTTTAGGGAGGCAAAAAACGTTCTGGGGCCCCTGAAGGAGGCCTTGAAGGAGAGGCAGCAGCAGCACAAGGTCGGGTGCTGTCCTGATGATCGCGGCTGCCGGGGGCACGCCGTGCCCCCTTGCCCTGCGGGTCCCCTTCCTGATGGGGCACAGACCCCAGCCACGTAGAGTGCATCCATAGTGACATTTGGATTTGTTCCGCCATTCAGTTATAAACACGGTAACGGGGTGGTTCATACACCGCTCCATTTACAACGAGATCTCACTAACGGTGCCAACACATCGTATGCGGATGCGGGGGCCAATGTGCGACCCGATGATCCACATACCCAATGATCAAATGATTACTTTTAGTCACTTAAGTACATGTGCCATGAGCATTCTGAGCTCAGTGACAAAATCAGCGTGAATTGGTACTGTCGAGGAAGTCTGGATCCCAGCCACAGTGGCACATCTGTGTAGGATTGTTGCCTGTAGGCTATAGCTCCAGGTGCTATGCGGTCTGGATGGCTCGGCCTGACCACCCGCCGCACCCACGCACTTGTGCTGTCATGGCCGCGTGGCTCGATGCAGGAGGTGCAGGAGCGCGTGGCAGCGGTGCAGAAGCCTCTCAGGTGAGCCGCGGACGCCCTCCCAAACCACTTCCCAAGTCACATACGCATCCAAAACCGATCTTGCCCCTCCAGCCCCCCCCGGGCCTGCCGCTTTCCCCTGCTGACCCGCCTGCGCCCGACGCTGCACCTGCAGGGACGCCCAAGCCGCGGCAGCCAAAGCCAAGCAGAAACGTGACGTTCACAGGAGGGAGTTGGGGACGGCGGAGGGAAAGAAGAAGGTCATGGATGACAAGATCGACGCTGTGGTGCGTGCTGGCGCTGGTTGGTGCTCTGTCTGGTTGGTGCTGGTGGTTTGTTTTGGGGGAAAAAGAGGGCAGGGTGGAATAGAGAAGGGAGGGAGGGGGGGGGGGGGGGAGGGGGGGGGGGGGGGAGGGGGGCAGAAACGTCACACATACCTGCCTGGCACGGGTGCCGGCGTGGCAATGGCAACACTGCGAATAATGATCAACCTGGCCTGCCTGTCACCGGTGAAGCATTGACGAAACCCTCGAGGCGCTTTTGAAGTTTGCTTTTGACCCCAATCCAAGCCCGTATTGCGTGTTCTAGCTCGTGCGTTGGCACCTGTAGGGGGAAGGGGGGGAGGGGGGGGGGGGGGGTTCAGGCTAAGGCGGTACGCCGTGTGCTGCAGGGCACCGACATCGACAGCGTGAGGGAGCAGATCAAGGGGCTAGCGGAGGAGTCGAAGGACCGCGTGCGCAAGATCGACGCCGCGGAGCGCAAGGTGCGCGAGTGCCAGGCCAAGTTCGACGCGCTGCCGTCCCAACAGCAGGATGACTCCCTGGAGAAAGCCCTGCGCCAGGAGATAAAGGAGCTGGACACCAAGCAAAGGTGTGTCAGGCAGCCCCCCCTCCACCCTCCTAGGCAGACACACAGACACACACAGACACACAGACACACAGCTGAGCTCTCCACCTAATATCATACAGTACAAGCATTGCTCATCAACCCCCCCCCCTGCCTCCGGTGGCGTTCCTATGCATGGACCTGCCCTCAGGGACCTGGACATGGAGATCGATGACCTCAAGGGGAAAACGGCATTGCCCAAGGGCCAGCTGCAGCAGCTGAAGAAGAACTTGAGCCAGGTGGAGGACGCCAAGCACCAGCGGGTGAAGCTGCTGGAGGGCCAGTGAGCGCCGCGGCCGCACCTGATGGATGAGCGGTGACCTGCAGCCTGAGGCGGCGTGGTGGCCGGGCGCTGACCGGACCCTGTGCGCTGGCTGCTCAGGTTTCCGGGGATCGTCAAGGTGTGGCAGTGGGTGCAGAGCAATCCCAACCGCTTCCGCGGCAAAGTTTGGGGCCCGCTGCTGAGCGAAGTCACCGTCGAGGACCCCTTGCTAGCCAATTTCCTGGAGATGCAGGTGAACCCCCCCCCCCCCCCCCCCCCCCACAACACCCCGCCCCAACCCCCATTCAGCACATGTGAAATGATAGATACAGGGTCCAGTGTGCTCAGCCCCAATGACTGTGCTACCCTGCAAAGGTTCAGCAATGGCAATACTGATTTGAATGCCGCAATGTAATGTACGCACACCTGTCGACTGATCAAAAGCCCCCGGCCTTGCTGCGCGCGCCATGGCTGCGTCCTTGCAGGTGAGCTCGAGCCTGTGGTCCAACTTCGTGACGCAGTTTTCGGAGGACCAGGACCTGCTGGTGCAGCAGGTCAAGACGCTAATCGGGAATAACAACCTCATCATCTCCAACTACGCCGGCAACCCCGACGAGCCGCTGGAGCACAAGAGGTGCCGACCCCGCCCCACCTCGATTTGTGTTACGATTACGATGTATACGGAATGAGCACTCGTAGTGTACGACATTTATGCAAGGTTCCAACAAGTACTTGCATGTATACGATATCCCGCGCCGTGTGGCAAGCATTGTGCTGTTTGAGACTAATGCCGCCCCGGTTGTTACAGATTGCGTCCGTTGCGCTTTGTGATGCCTGCTATCAACCGCCACAGTGCGCATAGCGCTACAGCAACACGTTGCTGATTACTGTCCATGATGCACTCGCTTAGTCATCCGGCAGACTAAGCGTCGCACGGAGGGTGCCGGATTACTACCCATACAACCAGTACCCCGGCCTGTGCACGACTCCCGTTGTCTCGGGCGTGGTTTTTTGCAGGGTTATGTCCTCTCTCGTGAAACCCGCTGAGGGTCTCAGCCTGCCCATCACTCGCAAGTGGGTACATGTGGCCTGACACAGTGCTGGTGTGGCCCCTAGCGGCACCGCCGACGACTATGCCGCGCACGGCGTGACGCTCACGCTGGACCAAGCCCTGAAGGACACCCCCACCATTGTCAGCCACGTCCTGGACGACCATGCCGGCATCTCCCGCGCGTTTGTCGGCTCCGACAGCTTGAAGGTCCACCCCACGCCGGAGTGACCAGAGATGAGCCCATCCATGAGTGACATACGGCGCGTATCATGCGCATTGGAGGGACGCCGCCCGTGCCACTGAACCCCCCCCCCCCCCCCCCCCCCCCCCCCCCCAACTCACGCCCTCCCCCTGGTCACCTGCAACGCGCCGTGCAGCCCAATGCCGACAAGTTCCTGGACGCAAACCACAAGGTGACCACGCTGTACTTCAAAGACTTTCGCTACACAGTCACCCAGTCACGCTACAACGCCGCCGCCCGCGGCAAGGAGGTACTGCCCCCCCCCCCCCCCCCCCCCCGCCCCCCCCACCCAAAAGCACACCTCTTTCCCAACCTCCCATTCACCCACTGAACTATTTTACCACTCTCCCTCAGCACGGGTTAAGAGGAAATTGCTGTAGGTCGTAGTAATGTGATTGTCGTAATAATGTCACAGAACACAGCAAGAACGCACCACGCAATTCCCGGCGTCGTGTCGCACAACAGTGCCTGGACCGCAAACCCAATGAAACACTGCGGTAGGCGGGTGGCGTAGCTGGCTAACCATCGCTGCTGCGCGGCTGTGGACTCCAGATCTCCGGCATCAAGCAGCCGCGCCTGCTCCACGCGTCCACCTCGAGCGCGGAGCGAGATAGCCTGGTGCGCAGGATCGAGACGATCGAGGAGACGCTGGCGTCCTTCCACGCGAGCATCAGCGAGAAGCAGGCGCTCAAGTCGGAGGTGAGCCCGGCGGGGAGCGACAGGGGGAAACACACACACACACACACACACACACACACACACACACACACATATATATATATATATATATATATATATGTGTGTGTGTGTACATATATATATATATATATATATATATATATATATATGCATTGAACCCAAAGCGTGGTCGCGGCATCACACATCCCTAAGCCGTCCTTCCCTTCCTAGGGTCGAACCGGCTGCGTCCCTCGTTGCTGAGGAGGGCGCTGTGTGCCGCCGCCCCCAAAGATAACCGACCAGGTGACGGCAAAGAACGCGGAGGTGCGGCGCATAGGGGCGGCGAAGCGCGAGGCCCAGACACAGATTCGCACTGCGAGCCTTGCGGTGAGGACAGGCGGAGACGGAGCTGTCCAAGCGGAAGGCGTCGCCCGAGCCGCTGGCGCAGGAGCCCAAGCTGCAGTGCAAGTTGTCCCAGCATCTGGACAAGCTGGCGGCGCTGGTGCTGGAGTACACCGCGCTCATGCGCTCCACCAAGGACGACATGCTCAAGTTCACCGCGGCGGAGCTGGCCAGCGAGGAGGCTGCCATGGTGGAGCGCCACCAGAAGCAGCAGGACACCGCGGTGACGGACCGGCTGGACAACCTGGCGGCGGAGGTCCAGCGCGCGAAGGATGACTTTCATAATGCCAAGCAGGTGCAGCAGCACCGTCTCCCCCTCTGCCGTGCTGCGCTCAAGCGGACGATGCCCCCCCCCCCCCCCCCTCCCCTCTCCCTGGGGCGTCCGGCAACTGAGGGGACATGGTGCTGTTGCGTGCAGCACGCACAAGCCCTGAGAGACAAGGCCTCCCGGGAGGCTCCCATGCCGGAAAACGAGGAGGAGGTGCGACCCCTGTCCGGCTCCAGGGCTAACGGTCTGGGCGGTTTGGGTCGAGACAGCTCAAGTCCCTAAAATTCCCTCACGACAATGAGGAACCCTCACATAATGAGAAGCTCCCACCCTGACTCCTTCCATCTGACACAGCAGACATCAACCGCAAGTCGGCAGATGTCGTAGTAACAGCAGACACCGCAACGCTGCCGAATCGTTGAAATGAGCCGTGGGTGATGGGAGGCAGGGAGCACCCCCCTTCCTCCCCCCTCCTCCCCCTCCTCTCCCTCCTCCCATCCCCCACCAGCTGGCTGGCCGCTGAACCCGCCCCTGGCTGCCTCTCTCCCCTCCCCTTCGTGGACATACAGAAGGAAGCGCACAAAGCCAAGATGGCGGAACTGACAGACGACATCGCGGAGCTGATCCAGGAGATGGAGGAACTCCAGGCGGAGGCGGACGCCATCGCGTGCAGCAACCCCAACGTGCTGAAGGAGTACAAGGAGCGCGTGGAAAAGATCAAGGTACGCTGCGAGACATGCGGCCCGCTGTGCGATGATTCTGCGCCTGTCTATCCCCCTGCTCGGGCTGACGTGGGGGTGGCACGTCTTGTTTCTGTGTTTGTTTCCATGTATTTATTGGTGGTGTTCAAGGGACTGAATTAACTCTATGTGTACGTGTCCCAGCAGGGAGTATTTTACCCCTCTGCCAAATTATTCAGAGACTAAATTCATAATACCTTCACGGACCATTTCGACAGAGGTCCCGCCACCGTGTTGGACAGATTACAATCCCCCGCCAATGCCAACCATGTGTATAGGCTGGCGTCGATTACCTTTCAAGTAGCCTAGGCAGCGGAACAATTTTTAATGGTTTATTATTTCTGTTGATCAAAATGCCCCTGGCTGCTTGCCGTAATGTCATCAGAATATAAAATTCAAAGAGAAGTGAACGAAAAAATGGTTAGATTATTTCTGGGAATACGATGTGTATGAGATGCGGCACGCTTCTACTCATCCTTAGCACTACTGTTTATATCTATCAGTCTTTTGTATGAATCAAACATTTCCCAAGGCTTGGCGATTATAAAACCCTCCCCCCCCCCCCCCCCCTCGCCCCTGCTCAACCGCTTTCCGGCTTGGCGCAGAACCTGGAGGGCAAGCTGGAGGAGACGACCCGCATCGTGAACACGGGGCAGTCGGGCATCGACGAGAAGAAGGCGCGCTGGCTGCCGGAGCTGCAGGAGCTGGTGGCCAAAATCAACACCACCTTCCAGATCAACTTCAGCGAGATCGGCTTTGCGGTGCTTTGCCCCCCCCCCCCACCTACCCCGGAACGCAAGTTCCCAGTAAAGTACGGCTTGAATGGGTTCACGGGTCACAAGAGTAATAAACTTGTGTGGCACCATAAGGTCGGAGATTCTATTATATTAGTTGTGTATTCTGGTATATTTCCATATGAATACATTTTTGTCTCTATTTGGGGGAGGGGGGGGGGGGGGGGGGGGGGGGTCCAAACCGAGAATACCCAAAGCGTGATTGGTAGATATATATGTATACATATGTATATGTATGTACATGTACATATATAGCTGGATGTCCCCCCCTTCCCCTCCCCCCCCCCCCCCCCCACCCACCCTTCGCACCCCTCTGTGTGCATACAGGTGTGACTCCTCATTTGCAAAGTAGGGCGTACCTGTATGATATAATTGCGAGTTGATCCTCGTCGTCCCCTGTCGGAGGAGACTCGTAGAGCCTCTTCGTAACTATGCATGAAACAATCTGGTGCAGCGCCGGGTAGACAGTGCGCGAGGTCACGGCGCCCCACCGGGTGGCCCACGTTTGATACCGTACGACGAGATGCCGCGACGACGTCCGGCCGCTGCGCCGCGCCTACTATGTGTTTATCACTCATCTAGTTCAGATTGCATCTGCACATCCCGGGAACGGCCGTGCACAACCATGTGTGCCGTTTATGTCTTCGGGTTCAGATGATGTTCGAATTTCAAGTTCAAGATTTGTATTTACCCATGATAGAGGGCACTGCCTGTGGTCATCATGGCAGTGCTGGTCTCTGTGGGGATGGCTGCCTTGGGATGGTCGCCATGGCAGTAGGCATCGCACCGCCGAGCATCAATGCCCCATGTATGCGCGTAGGATAGTTATGTACCATGAAGTGTGATCGGGTTGCCGATCCTTGAGGGCGGCTCTCGAGCAGCTCGATGCGTTGACGTTGCCGTGTCGAAGGCGCGATGTGGTGTGGACATCGCGCCTTCGACACGGCAACCGACGATCCTTGTATTGGACAGCCGATCCGGGGCCGATCCTACCCGTACCGACCCCTCGCTCTATTTTCAACCACCCCCCCCTCCCCCCCTCGCGCCGCGCACCCCCACCCGTCCTCTTCCGTCGGCGCGGCCTGACCCGGCGCGCTGTTGCCTGCCCGTGTCGCGGGCTGGCAGGGTGAGGTGCGGCTGAAGGAGGACGATGACTTTGACAAGTACGAGGTCCAGATCCTCGTGAAGTTCCGCGAGGAGGAGGAGCTGCAGGTGCTGACGGCGAGCCGGCAGAGCGGCGGCGAGCGCTCCGTCTGCACCATCCTGTACCTCATCGCGCTGCAGGGCGTGACGGAGTGCCCCTTCCGCGTGGTGGACGAGATCAACCAGGGCATGGACCCCAACAACGAGCGCAAGGTGTTCCAGCAGCTGGTGGAGTCGGCCTGCAAGCCCGACACGCCGCAGTGCTTCCTGCTCACGCCCAAGCTGCTGCCTGAGCTGCCCTTCAACGAGGACGTGCGCGTGCTCAACATCTTCAACGGGCCCTGGGCCCAGGACGTCGCGCAGGAGTTCGCGCTGAGGGACCTGCTGCCCTCCGCGCCCGCGGACGAGATGGAGGCGTGAGGATGGCGCGGCGCGCGCCACGCGCCCCATAGCCAGAACCCGAGAACCAAGTAGCAGGTGGATGCCGGGATCGCGCCCTCACCCCCTGAAGGACGCAGCAGACGATGATGGCTCTCTGGCGGCTCTGCTGCGGACGTATAGTGGTCTAGAGCAGGGGCGGCGGTACCCCAGGGCATCAGCACTGTAGCTAGTGTGTGCTGCTGGCCCGTAATAGCAGTCGGTGTAAGTAAGGATTAATTATGCCTCCGCCCAGTCGAGCGTTGCGCCCACTCCACCCCACAGCACAGTTCCCCTCATACGCTTGGACGCACGAAATGGATATATTAATGCAAAACTGGCAATCCCTTTTTTGCATCCGTAAGTGAAATATGTAGAATGGCAGCAAGGAGAGGCTTTCCATTACACGATCGAGCCGAGATGCAGGCGGGTGGAGAAAGTACTGCCTCTTGATTACTACCCGTGGTTCGCGGGTTGTTCTTCAAAAATGCATGAAGCACTATGCACCATCACGTAGTATTATGCGCCATCGCGTGGGATGTGAAGTGCTGCTTCCGTTGTGTATTTTATGGTGTTTCCAGATAAACAGAGTTTTCTGGCGTCGGCAGAGGGATTTAAAACAAAAAATACTGTACTGTGCAGCGGCCCTATATATGTCAGCGTGGTTAATATGGTTTGAGCAACATTGAGCAACATGGTACTCTATTAGTGGTCTTCGCTACTGGGCATCGCGCATCATCATATCATCGGCATCAGCGCAAAATATGCAGACATGAGAAGAGCTGCGTTTATAATTGCTATTCACCTGGATTTCTCACTTGACCGTCTGCGATTGTGCAATACTGGCCCGTACCTCTGGATGCTACATCAGTTGAGGCGAGGTGCATTGTGGATTAGTAGCCCGCTGCGGTTGGGGATGCAGCTTTGTAAGTGATTGTGTGTGTACGTGTGTGTGTGTGTGTGTGTGTATATATTTATGTATGTATGTATATATATATACACAGATATATGTATGTGAATGCATGTATGTATATTTATATTCATGTTTATTTATACAATGTACATATATGTGTTGAATATAATATGATGAATATTATACATAACATATATAATGTGTCATATATGGGGATACGATGAGGGGACCAGTTGCATGGCATCATACATGCGCCACTGCGGTATAAATAAGGATTGTCAACAAGAATAATAAAAAGCTGCATTTCGCTATGCACCCAGCCATGTGAGACACCCCAGCCCCTCCAGCAGATGCCTCACATTGAGTGTAAACATGTATAATCCTCAATATTGCTGAGGATTAATAATTCCGCCAGTCGACGGAATGGGCCAGCAGCGGCAGAGTGTGTGATCCAGGAGACAGCCTCCCAATCGACATGAGCAGCGTGGCGAGGTTGTGGAGCGCGCTGGCACACTTCTTCGCCGGGGTAGGCGTGGCTCGAGATGCCGGGCAGAGCGGATGGTTGCGGCTGCAGTTGGCGGCTATTCAATAATTAAAGGCAGCGGGCGCCTCGTGGCTGGGGGCTGTGCCGGATCGGGCGCGGAGGGGTGGGGGCCCGGCTATACCCGTGGCACGAGTCAAAACAAATGTGGATTTGAAGGGGCTCACGGCGCAAACGCAGCGCACGGTGCGATCAAATGTACGGTATCAAGGAATGCAGCGGGGCTGCGGAGTTTTAGGGTTTAGGCTTTCCGCCTTGGGCCGCCGCGCGTTCAGCACTTGGCGACGGAGAATATCTTGAGGTTGCCGCTGTCGGAGAGCAGGAAGAGCACCTTGCCCCCGCCGGCGACCGCGAGGGAGTGGGGCTCGTCCGTCAGGCTGCTGCCTAGCTCCATCGAGTGCACCAGCTCGCCGGTGGTGGAGGTCTCGATCAGCCGCCGGCTGCGCTGACTGAGCAACAGCAGCGTGTTGGTCATGCGGTTGTGCGACAGGCCGGTGATGTCCTCGATCGGAAGGTCCACCGCGGTGAAGAGCAGCACGGGCGGGGAGCCCTCCGCGAGGCTCCACACCGCGGGCGGTTGCGACTGAGCGACGAAGAAGCGCCCCGCCTCGTCGTCCCACGACACCCCGCGTAGGTGCGTGTGCTCAAGCAGCCGCGGCGTCTGTACAGTTGGGGGGCCAAGCAACCCTCAGTCAGCCGGACTGCCCGGGACGCCAAAGCTGGCTGGGATGGTGGCGCATGGTTCCTGTGTATACCAAACCAAAACACCGCGCGCCTATTCGCCTATAAAACATGTTCACTGCCGCGCTACAGCAGCATTTAATCTGGACCGCAGTTTGCAGGTCACAAATGTAATTCCGGGTGCCCACTCGCCCATAGGAACCCTTGCGATGAGCCTCAAACTGTGCTTGCATGCAACCTGCAGGAACATCCGCTCTAGCTTTGCTCCAGATGTGACCTCTGGCAGGTAAGGCAACGCTTTGTTCGCAGTGTCCTCAGTACCGCGCCGTCGCCCGTGACGGTTTTGCACAGTGGAGTCGGAGATTCGGTGCTGTACTGGCGCTGCATTCTGATGTACTTCCCGATACATACAGTCATTCCTGTCTTTGTGCCGGGCGAGGGGGGGGGGGGGGGGTAATAACAGTGGACCCGAAGCTTGGTTGCGGTATGTCGGACATCCCGGGTTGAGCCCCCAGCTGCCTCTCCTTCCTGCATGTAGCAGCTACCGCCTCCCACCCCCACCCCCACTGGTCCAACACCACCTCACCTGCAGGCGGAGGCGCTTGTTGCTGGCGGGCGCATCCTGTATGTCCACGCTCTCCATGACGAGAGAGCTGTCCAGCACGGAGTACAGGTTCTCGCCAATGTGCGCGACACCTTCAGTGGGGCGCAGTGCCGGGAGGGGCCGGGGGGGGGCGGAGGGCGGGGAGGGGGGGCAAAGGGGGGGGGAGAGTGTGCTCAGGTGCCCATCCCATATAGTTAGTTGGGCAGGTGCGGAGGCTGCATGTATGGCTGCTACCTGTTAATACTGCTATCCAGTATAATTGCCCAACTAAGGCTATTTCTGGGAAAAATATGTACGTAATGACTCCAGCTGGTCTGTCATCGGTCGGGGGTAGGGTGCGATACATGTGGATCCTTCAACATTACTAGACGCATGGGCCTTATCTGACAATGTTGATATGACGCGAACAAAAACATTGCATTAGCAAGCCCCCCCCCCCCCCCCCCACCACCACCACCAAGACACAGACAATGACATCAATTCCCAATTCCCTTCCGTATGTCTCCTCAGAGCGCATTCGGAGAATTTTGAATGGCGTTCTCACCTGCCGGCGCATGGCCGCTGGACATCAGGCGCGCCTCCTGCTCCAGTACCCCGGCGATGGAGTACTCGGCCAGGGCGGCAGGGCTGCCGGTGACGGTCGATAAGCTGCGGCGCTCCGGGTTGTACGCCAGTCCGGCAAAGCGCTGGCCGGGCTGGGTGCCGGTGAGGTTGAAGGCCTGGCACACCGAGTAGCTCGACATAAACTCGCGGCGCCCGACGGGCAGGCGCCAGTAGTACAGAAAGATGTCGCTCTGCCGGCTGTCACGCGCTGCTGCCGCCGTCGCCAGCTGCGAGGCCTGCATGCCGTACTCGTCCAGGGCGCCCTCGTCCCGGTCTGACACGAGGCGCCCCTCGTGAGCCGCTAGCGCCACGCTCTCCGTGATGGGCGGGATGGAGAAGTCCTCGAGGTCGTCTTCCTCCTCATCCGCGCCGTGGCGGAAGGTGTAGGAGACCGGTGCCGCCTGCTGCTGCCGGCTGTCCTGTGGCAGGCTGAGTGGCTTCCTTGCGGCGGGCTTGAGGCCACGGCGGCCCTCGCTTTTGCGGCATCCCTGGCATCATTCCAGACGGCACTCTCAGCCACCGCGCCGCCATGAATAGAGACTCCCTAAGCAAACATGCCACCCCGTCCCCGTATCGCTGCTCTGCATGCTCTGTCCAGCTGCCTCCGAATGGCTGGTACCATGACCTGTGTCCGCCACCTGCATGCAACGGAGCACCCGTGCGCGAGCCGGGGTTTGCACCTGGGAAGAGAAGATGTGCACCTGGCCATCCGCGCCCAGCACCATGAACTTGCCGCCATCCGGTGCAAACGTGAGGCCCACTGGCCGCTCAACCTGCGCCTCAAGGTTCAGCCGACTAGCCACGTTGCCGCTGTCGTCCAGCTCCAGCAATTCCTGGCCCGATAGCACAAAGAGCCGGCGTGGCTGGCTGGCGTAGTATATGTCGGTCACATTGCTCACTGCGATCTTGCTGTCCGTGGTCTTGCGCACCACCCCGTTCAGCATCACGAGAGACAGCGCGGTGTCTGCCGATGGCTGGGCAGCGAAGTCCGTGAACCCCAGATCGGTGAGCAGCAGCGTTTTCGCCTCTGCGTTATATGTCAGCTTGTCTTGCATATCGACGGTGTTATGGCGGAACTGCACGTACTGCAGCCTCAGCTCCGTCTGCTTGCTGTCGATGTTGGCGTACGCGAGCCGCTGCTGCCCGGGGAGGGTAAGCGCCAGCAGCTCGCCCTGGATCCAGGTGACGCCTGTGGGGTCGACATGAGGAGTGAGTCGATGACCTCAAATGGCGGGCACCTGGTGCCCGCAAGCAAGGAGATGCGGCCGAGAGCGCTCGACGGGGAAGGACGCGGCTCAGCGCAAAGCACTCGTGTGATGCCGGCCGGACACCATGTCGAAAGTGTGGAACACCCCGCGACTAGCCGTGTAAACACAGTGCCCTGGGTCCATGTATCGACTATCGCGTCGATCGACTGTCGCGGATCAGCTGGCTCGAAGTACCGAAGCAGCTGTTGCTAGTGGCGTAGCACAATCGCGCCTATGTGCAGGCGGGAATAACGAGGGAAAACGAGAAGAACATACAGGTACTCGGCGGCAGGAGTCGACCTGAGTCACGCTACGTCCCATGATGCCGGCGTGGGCCGACCGAGGTTCGGCCCGTATCGATATGGCACCGTCAGCAACTTCGCCACAGTCGCGAGACGGCGTGTGGTATCGAAGAGCGTGCGCATGCAGATGATGCATGGAGGTTATATTGGGCGGGGGGCTGCGGGGGGGGGGGGGGGGGGGGGGGGGGGGTCGCTCTGTTCTGCTCGAGTTTGCTCGGGGTTATGTTTATTATATCAGCGGTGCTGACCTTTCAGGAGAACCGGCTCAGGGCTCCGCAACGAACGAACGAGAGCACCGTCCAGGTCGTACGCATGCAGCGCGGCGTCATGGCCTGAGGTGACCCCCCACAGGTGGTTGTCCTTGGGACTGTATGCTATGTCCGTGAAGTCGTTTCGGCCCAGCCACAGCGAGGAGCAAGGGCTGTAACTAGGCAGCTCCCACCGACGCGACGCTGCGGTTGAGCCGCCCAGCCAAGCAGAAGTCGTCACAAGCACCAAGAGGATGGCTATCCGTGCGCGGGATCGCCGCATGATGAATAGAATTCTGAACCTGGGTCGATAGAGAGCAAGTTTGTGTCCAGTAGTGTGTTCGAGACGGGCAGGTCAGCGCCGTATTGAGACGCCCCGGGCGGATGGCACGGGAGTATTCAGCACTGATATGTGCAACTATCGCGCGAAACAAAACGCCGAATCCTGCTGAGTCCAGTAAGGTGTTGTCCTGCAGCGATGCTAGTTGCAGATGCCTGCCTGCAGCTGTCTGTGATCGATGCACTCACAGACTTCCGAGGAAGGCCCTTCGCTGATCCCTTCCCTGTCTCGCGCTGCACAAGCGGCTGTCACACCGGCGGATGCGGCGGACGGAGTTTCTACTTCACACGCCCGGGGTAACTGCTTTATTGCCAAACCTGGTACGGGTTAACTCTCCACGATTTCCCCGTACATTAAAGAAACTAACCCGTACATAAATCGCGCGCGGGCCAGGATAATTATTATCCATAGCCGCTACTCGTTCCCCATTACCCGCGCCGGTACTCTTACCTACTCCTAAGGTACGTACGAGTATTTACTCAATAGTCGCAAAATCAGCAGCTGCGCCGCGCGTGCTGACGATGCTCAAGCATCCCATCCGCCGCGCGACGCGTCGTCCGGGATCCTGGCCTACAGGTATTGTGGGGAACGTTTGATGTACTTGTACTCGTTGATTGTGTAGGTAAAGTCGCCAAGTCGATACACGCCAGCAGGGTGGTGTTGCATGTAGGGTCTGTTACACAGAGTGAATTAAAGAATCAAGAACTCTTCAACCTCCCACAGGCGCTCTGCGCGTATGCGGACACTCAGCTGCAAAATCACAAGGTACTTACACATCCACATTTGTTAAGCGAGGCGGGGACTTGCTCTCACCATGATAATAGCACACTATCTGTACGTTTATTCACACCGTCATAATACAGCAATCATCCAGACTTTTATAAAGTTGTAGACGGTCAAGAAAGTACAACGAGAAGCACAGCACATGTGAAGACCAAGACCTGGGGGTCTTCGACTTTTGTGTTCTTTATTGACAGCTGGCCATTATTTCTCCTGTTCCGAATATCCACCATCTGTATGTGTGTGTGTGTGTGTGTGTGTGTGTGTGTGTGTGTGTGTGTGTGTGTGTGTGTGTGTGTGTGTTCGCGCGCGCGCATAATTTCAGTGCAACCCCTCCGTCAGCACCACGGCATGATTAGTGACGGCAGTGATGCGGATATGGATCTGACGTGAATGGATGATGAAAAGCAATACGTTTATACCTGCTGCCCAGCCGCCCAGCCTCAAATAAAGCAGATATGTTTCACCGGTCGGACATGAGTTTGATGATGCTTTCGGATATAGCATCTATTCAAGCACTGCTGCATGACATGAGGCATGTCACGTAGCTGGCGGGAAATGGAAGGCTGTGATGGTGCAGTTGTGCAGGTAGTGGGGATGGATTGCCATTCATTGCGACATGGAATGCCCGGCTTCCCCCTCGCCGGTGCTCTGCTAAGAAATGATCAAATGGAACATGTTGAGCCAATGAAGAACTACGGCAATGGGTCAGAGAGTAATAGACCGGCTCTGTGACCCGTTTGTTGCCTGGCTTCAGAGGAGCGCCCTACTCCAGGGTTTTCTACAATCAGCACTGGCACACCGAAACACCTACTGCAGCAGGTTGTGTTCCTAATCCCTGTGCTCAGTTGTTGGTGGCACTGCCGCGTTGACCTGATCCATCATCTCACCGAAGCACTTCTTGTGCGTTTTCTGGCACTTCTGGCTCTTGCACACAGGCCCCGGCAAGTCAATCACCATTGGCTGCGCGAGATGAAGGTACGGCATGGGGTGGAAGACCAGCTTCTCTGCCTTCTTCCCACACTCTATACAGCGCCAGCTTGCTCCTGCCAGCAGCTCCTTCTCATGCTCCAGCGCCATGTACTGGACCATCATTTTGATGCGCTGTTCGTCCGCCATGACGTGCCTCAACTGCCCTCGCCGGCGCAGCGGATGCAGGAACTCGAAGTCTTTTTTGTTGCCATGCTGATCATTCACGTTGACCTTGTACTTGACGCTCATGGCGTTCTCGCCAATGTATGTGTATATCAGCCATAGCCCAAGGATGACCACAGGCACCAGTATCCATTCCGCCTGGAATGACAACTCCTGGCTACTCTCCTTTGCAGCGCCCATTACTTCCTGAGGGGGGCAGCATCGAAACCCAGTGTCATCGCCAGTCTCAAGTAGGCAATCACCGCCTCAGCTGAAGGGCGTTCCTGCTCGGGCCGCCTGCGAGTAAGTCGCAATCAAAGCGGCTATTCTGGCGATGGACAGCGAGCAAGGTGCAGTGCCCGAGCATGCTAGTCGTTGTCAATTGTCAGCCACAGCGGAGACCTGTCTGGGAACATCCTTGTGCGCACTGGCAAGTAATATAGTGCACCCTCCACACATCCTCCGTGCTGTCATCCCCCTGGATGTGAGGAGAATCGGTGCGAGGGACTGCTCCAATCCTGTCAGAGCTAACCGACAGCTGCACGGATTTTGTTTTCCAGTGGAGGTCTATCTGAGCCGCTATTTTGCATGCCAACCAAGCTCCAGTGGGTATGCATTCGAAAAGACCAGGCCACTGTCACTGTAGGGTAAGAGGGGGCGTGGTGTTGAAGGAGCGAGGGGGAAGGGGGGGGGGGGGGGGGGGGGGGGGGGCATAGCATAGCATAACATAGCATAGCATAGCATAGCCACTGCTGAGGGCGCTGGCCCGCCAAACACTTAGACAACACTTACGTAAAACAAGACTTTAAATATGGGAACGCAAAGATGTAAGTAAATGCTTACCCTGCTGGCACTAGTGTATAATCTGTTTCCCGGCTTCGTACGCACCAGGCGCTGGCAGGCTTTGCTGCAGCAGAAGTTCGAGAGGGCCCTGGCGCTGGAAAAGTGTGTTGGGGGGGGGGGGGGGGGGGGGGGGCGGAGGCGGGAGGGGGCTTACCTTCGGCGCGGCGCGCGGAGAAGACCGGGCTTGCAGGGCGCGCAGATTTTGGAAGATCGGCCGACGAGGAGCTGCTAGTGCAGGGCTAGTGATAGCGCTGTTCGAAATGTGATGAGACTTCGATTATGTGGCACGAGATGAATGACGGGCGCCAGTGGGGCTAGACTGTGGCAAATCACGCCGTGGCCGCACGTCACAACAGGCTTAGCAGGTGCCGCTTCTTGCGCTGTGTACTCACTGAGCCAGCGCAGGCGCTGTCTACCGGGCGTGCAGCAGCGGTTGCTGAGGGACGAGCAACAGCAACAACGGGCGTCGCCGGTGGACGCGCCACTTGACATCAACTTGCTCGGCGGCGTCGTCGTTCAGCGGCGGAAGCATCAGCCAGAAATATGTGCTAAACCCGCAACCCAGCAGTATTTTTTTTTGAATTCTTGAATCAGCAGGCCGCGCGGGCGTATTGCTGGTACGGGTACTGACGTTACGGGACGACGCACGGCGTAGTGCCTCACCCAATGGTACACCCCTCCACATAAGTCCGGGTTTTGCATTTTCGATCGCAAAGCGCATGCATGGGCGAGGATAACGCCGGCTGCATGTGCATACATGCTAACTACAGTGGGAATAGTTCGGGCGAACGCCTATTGTGCGCTTTATACCCACCCGCGCGACAACACGACCATTTGTGGGCGCCCTTTCAAAAACGCGAAATCATTGCATGATGCGTTGGCGCCAGAAAATTGTGGGTTGCGCCAACCGTCCAAACCTATGGAAATATATAGCGGCACTCGTCGCACCAAACTCGGTGGTTACGGCCCTTGGCATAAGTTGCACAAACAGTGCGTGTAGGCCACTGAAAGCATGTCGCTATAGGCACGACGTGACACCCCAACGACAAGTTGGCCACTATGGGGAGCAATTTTGGGGTGAAAATGCTGCTATTTCTGTGGCGAACGCACGTAGGAGAGGCGCTCGATGCCCCCCTTGGCGTAGGGCAATGCTCTACTATGGGGGCGCGTGGTGGAATGCCAGTTGCACCGTTTCGTGGGCGGGGTGGCGCGGTAGGGGCGTAGACTTTAATTAATATGAAATTCCTTGAAAAATGCTGTGGAAAAGGGCATTTTGGCTGGTAGATGCGTGTATCGCTAGGAGGCGGCACATGCCAAGTGTTGGTAATTCGCGGGCATCCACACACATAACGCTCTCGCACAGCCGAGTATGGGGCTTAGACACGCACTTGGCGCAAAGCCACGCGCCCGACATGGGTGGGCACATAAGGCAGTGAGGGGCAACTTGGATGATCATCTTTGGGGATTTTTTCCGGGGCCCCAAAAAATCGAATTTTTGATTTTGAAAGATTGGTTTCGACGCAGATTTGAACGAAGAATCGCGTGGCATTTTTAAAACAATTTTCTGAGCAAATCCTGAGACTGAAGTTATAGCGTTTTAAAGCGAAGGGGGTGTTGCTGCACGTGGCCGACACTGATGCCACGCCAGTATCGCAACGCGACATGTACTGGCCGCCGCCCACACGGCTGCACCCCAACCAAATGCACCCGAGCCCCTCGCCAATGTGTTTCCTCACGCGTTCATGGCCATCCCGCCGTTTGGTTGTCTATTCACGCGCGTCGGCGTGTGCATGATACCGACCCTGGTTTTGGTGCAGTTGCAGGCGACGCCCATCCACGCACCAAGTGCAGCGTGACACCCTAGTCAAAGGTCTTTAAGCTTCGGTTTGAGCCACTCGTCATGCAGGTTTTATAAAACCCTCTGAGATTCCAGGGATTCATCTCATATACCCTACGTTCAGGTACACTAGACTTCTGAAGTCTTGAGACTGCCGAAAAGGGACCCCAAACTTATGTGCAGGGGTGTATTTCCATAATAATCCTTAGCCTCCCCTCGGGCTAACCAGACAGCCACCTGTCTTATTTTCGCTCGCCATCTGAGGCTCGCGAAATACAGGGTAGTCGCTACCTCTAGCCGCCAAGACAGGCAGGGTCGCTGCTACTGCTCTTAAAACAAACCGCCCGCGATAAACTCCATGCACTGATGATACCCGCCGCCGCACGACTATACGGCAAAGAATAATAAGTAGGCGCTAAGACTAATCATTGTATATAAGGCTGGCAACCTTTCATAGTTGCTGTTAGTTGCTGTTAGTAGTGCGCATTTCTGAATAAAGCCCTAATGTAACATCTTTATTATATATAAGGATTAATCCTTATACATGAGATGTTGCGGGCCGGGGCGAGCTTTTATATGCATGGAGAAATTGCAAACCATGGTATACAATTTGAATTTCGGCTGCAAATTTTTTTAGTCCAGGGTAAAATGATGGTGGACTTTGGAAGTACACTGGATGTTTGGCAATTTGCACTCCATGAGGGTGCTCGAAAACAGTGTGCTATCTATATATCCTTCTAGTCGCTGATTGTCGGCCAGTCACGCCATTTTGCAGCCCACGGTGCGCGCAGTTTACGGCACAATTATGTCGCATTTTGCTGCGGCGTGTGACCGCCCAAGAGTGGTCCAGCAGTCAGTTAATTTCAAATTTGTGCGGCAAAATTATCTCGTCGGAATATAGTTGCTAGTGTGACGTTCTACCCCCGTCTTACCGTCGCGGTCTAGTAGTTGCCTTGGAGCTGGGTTCAAGATCCGGACACGCCAAGCGTCAGGTACGGACAGCGAGGAGGTAAGATACAGCGAGACGATATCATAGGACACTTGAAAACATGCAGCACGCGCAGGCGCTCTTTCGCGACTTCGTCGTACTGCTTATTCCGCTCGATGCACTTGTCCATAGGTCCCAAACATCACAGCCGAAAGCGCCCCGGCCCTAGTGCCTCGTCCGGATATGTTGTACTTATACAACACATGTTTTATCCAACGAAGCGTCGATTTTTCGGCGGTGAGCTTTATTGCCGTACGGGTACCCGTATATTGCAGCGGATCGGGCCTATAGGTGCATGACTAAAGCGCTTATCTACTGAAATGTAATACTAAGTACTATAATCCACCCCCCCACCCGCCAACCCGCCCACCCGCCCACGGTCGTTAATTACACAGCCGTCCGATTACGATCTCACGGCTGGGAGGTATTGTTACTGGTACATACTCGCTACTCGCTGCTGGTAATGGAGAAAAAAACTCTGGTAGCGACTACAAAGCGCTGGCAATGCGAACGCTCGCTGCTGGTAATCCTTACTGGTACTCGCTACTCGCTGCTGGTACTGCTGGTACTGGTGTGAATTACAAAAAGGGTAGTTCCCTAGAACTGCTGGTACTGGTACTGGTACTCGCTACTCGCTGCTGGTATTACAGTAATGGGAAAAAAATTCTGGTACTTCAAAGCGCTGGCAGTGCAAACGCTCGTTGCTGGTACTTCAAAGCGATGGCAATGCAATTCACGGAACTGTAGGCCAGTGATATAGAACTCGTTCTTTCAAAATTTTCTGAAAAATCGACGCATCGCTGATTCACCTGTCAAGTTACTTCATATATACTAACAACAGTAAGTATTGACCCTATGGGCAAGACTGGCTTACAGTACTGGTGTGAATTACAAAAAGGGCAGTTTCCCATAATTAGAAAATCAACTCAGCAAGCCGCCTAAAAGCGGCCCGCATCCCGCATAAGGCGGGATGGATGAGTGATGCGCACACGGTTCGGAGTCCGGGCCACGCGTGCACGTGTGTGTGTGGGTGATCCTCGGACGTGTTGTGCAGCTTCAGCAACGGGATGGCAGACGAATCTGCGCCGTCTGATGGGGCAAGACTGGCATGATGACCACCATGGCGTCGGAGGAGGTGCAGAGGGCCCCAAATAGGACCCGACGAAAGCCAAAGGCTAGCACAGGTAGCTTATCAGTCCAGCGGCTAGCTGGACTGGGACGAGCCAGCCGAAGAACCTCCATGCCGCGTGAGTCGCATGGCTTGCATGGTCGGGTCGATGTACTTCGCCGTAGTCACGTCCATGTTCTTCGACCAATCGCCCATGTGTCTGATGGCCGGCAAGGGGGCGCCGACGCAGCTTGCCGCGGAGGCCGCGCCCTTGCGCAAACTCTTGTGCGATGTCCACTTGAAACGGGGGCGGTCGGGCGCCCGCTGCCAGGTAGGCGTCCCGCAACCACTCGGTGAGAGTGGCTGAAACTGACCAAGTAGTGGAAGGCTCCATCGGGGAGACGCTCCAGAACTTGGGCGGCGGGCTAATGCCGTAGAAACGGCGGCAGTAGGCGTCGCGTCTGTTGGTGTATCAGTCCAACAGGTGGGCGAGGTCCGGAACGTCGGCGACGGGCACGTCCAGCATGGGCTTAGCGGAAACTCTTGTACGCTGGTCGTTGGTCACTGGCGGACGTACAACAGAATGTTCCCGGATGGCCGGTCGACCACCAAATCACCGGTCTCGCAGCTAATTCCGGACTCCGCGCGACATACGAAGACGTACGACGTAATCGTCGCGAGCAACTGTGAAGGCGCGGATGTCCGCGATATTGGCGGGTTCCCACACCAATGTGCGCCGAGGTTCAATTGCGGCGTCCCGGATGTCAGCCGCAACGGGCGCGGGCAGTGCAACGCGGGCGTCCTCCTCCGCCAGTCGCTCCTGCTGGATGGCCAGACCGCGGCGCGCGTCGGCAACCATCTCGCCGAGGGCGACAGGCTGGTGGTCGCGGAAGTACTTGTTGATGGACGAGTAGTACTGTTGGAGGGACTCCGCGCCGACGGTACCCTGAAGGCCCAGCCAGGCATTGCACCTGACGATCGTACTGGTAGTAGCTTGCAGCGGGCTTAAGCCCTCCTGCTCGCAAAACGTAGCGAAAGAGAGCATTTCGCTGTCGTAGTTGCGGTAGGTGCCGGCAGCCAGTGAACCCGTAAGCAACCCGAGCGTTGCTTGACCAATGTCGTCGGTCCCCAACAAGGCCCGGAGCTCGGCCGCCATCGATGCCGTCTAGGGCGCTCCAGAGTCGAGGCGCACGGCAAGCCGGTAGCGCGCGCGCCGCGCGTGGGACAGGCGGCCCGGGTATTGTACACCGTACTACTACAGCGACGGCCGCATGGCCAGGGACCGGTTTAGTGACGCGCGGCGGAGATGCAGCCAGGCCGGCGTGGCAGCTGCAAGGCCATGACGCTCCAGCCGGGCCGTCCGACCCCCGCGCGTGTTACCCGCCGTCCATGAAAGAAGAGGTCGCGGGTAGGCGGGTAGACGATCGTCTCGGCGGCGAGGTTGTGCAACAGTTGGTACCAACGCCGTCCTGGCCAGTGCGGCGCGATGACCGTGCCAGTTGCGCCCGACTGTCGCAGTCTGTCCGCCAAATCGTCCAACAACATCCACAGGGGATTGCAATAATTGCGTCCCATGCGCCACAATTCGTCCGGCAAATGGAGAGAATCCACCGCTTCGCAGCGTGGGTCGATCGCGCCAGCGAGAAATGTACCGCGAAAGTTGCGTGTTTTCCATCGACGCAAACCTGTCGATGATGTGGGGACCCCACAACCGCTGAAAGTACGCGAATATCCGCGAAATGAGCTGCCAGTCGGCGTCGAGCTCGACTCGAGTCGGCTCGAGGGCAGTGGTCGTCGTAGTTTCAGTCACCATCCATGGAGTGGTCGTACCGATGCTCGTCGCACGGGCAACAGTGAACGATATACTTCTTTATGCCAGGGACGTTAAGGCACTGCACCATCAAGTACCACGTCTCGGTAAGCTCTGACCCGTCCTTCGGTAGCACGTGCTTCTTCAGCAGCTTCGACAACCTCTCGAACGCCGCCGTCTTACTTATGATGTGCTTCAGCTTCCACTCGCAGAGACTGAGCGCGGCCTCCATCAGGGTGGCGTCGGCACCGCTGTACAACTGACGGCGTCCGTTGCGAATAAGAAGGTGGAGGAACATGTGTTAGCAACGAACTAGTAGGCGCCACACTCTGTGGGGGGGGGGGGGGGGGGGGGGGGTCGACACGATACATGCTCACCTCTTCCCATCGTCGTACTCGCCTCGAGCGCTGCTGGTCCCGGTACTGAAGTCATACCTCGCGCCAACGTCTCCTTCACCGCCGCTGTCGCCGCGGCTGTCGTCAGCTGGGTTGCCATCCACAACCCCCGCGACAATGCCTTCGGCGTCGCTATCGGCGTCGCTGTCGGCGTCCAGAAGTTCGCGTAGCTCTTGTCATGTGTACATGCGCGCAAGCATGGAAAACCAACGCGCGCGTAACCGACATCTTCAGCAAATCATCGTTTGCACCTTGCCAGTGCGATATTCTTACCAATACATAAGCTATGGGGCAACAACGCGGGCTAGCACCCCCCGAAGGCACTGTCGGTGGGTGCGCAAGGGGCGCACCGCCGGTAGATCGTCAATGGCGCCTTGAGGCAACCTGCGAGTGAAAGCGCTCAGCTGCTCTGTCGTCACGTATAGCGGTTGTATCTCCGACTCCGTTAGCTCTTCCTCCTCATCGTCGTCGTATCGCACCTTCATCAACAGCTCCCTATCCGCCGGGGCTGCGTCCTCGTTATCCCATCTCCAACTGAAGACCTGGATGCTGGGTGATACACACGGGTGGCTATCACATGGCGGCGGTGGGTCTATGGCAGGTGTAGTAACGGGAAGTCGGGGAAGGCAACATGGGTGGGGGGGGGAGGGGGGGGCTACTTGGCCGAGAAAGCTCCCCCGCGTCTCGAACGTCTTGGCTATGACCGTGCCCACGTGAAGCTCGGCATTCATCTCTTGCGATGCCATGCTTGCTGCTAGGACACCATCAAACGACACCGAACGCCCCTCCCTGCCGCTGGGTAGTGCGGGGCTCGCTGATTCGTTTCGGGGAGACGAAAGCGGCGGAGAGAGAGGCGGGGGGGATGGCGGCGGCGACCGCATCGATGTATCACCCGGCTCGCCCCACGTTTCGGTCTGACCGAGTCCGGACGGAGCAGAGGCGTGACGGACGTGCGGTGTAGCAGAGGCGCCATCACCACCGGTTGCGACAGGCGCGGTGTCCGGAGGCTCGGCGCACGCCTCCCTCCATCTGTGCTTGTAGAAATAACTCCTCGAGATAGAGGCCCCACACGCGTCGCAGCGCACTCTTTTGATCGCCGCTTTCCAAGTCCCCGTGGCAGACGTCCGGCTCTCCTTGCTCTCAGGAATACGGCGCTTGGAGTTGGGACGCCCCATGGCACACCACTACTCGGCGCCGGCGGCTCGCAGAGGCGGGGTGGAGGGTTAGTAGGAGATAGTCACTAGCTGCTGCGATGCGTGGTAAAGTGTCGTCCGCTGGACTTGCAGCAATTCAGCCGGCGGTTTGAGGCCGTTGGCCGTTGAGGCGTCGTCACGGAGCCTGTGTTATTGAGGAGTTAAAAGTTCAGTGTGGCGGAAGTGCCACACGTTACGCGTTGCCGCGCGAGCCGCAATGTGGGCCAAGGTACTGTGAGGATGGCACATGCTACTAGTAGCCTAGATAATGGTAGGAATTACGGACCGCGGGCAGCCGGGCACGACAGTGCGATTATCGAGCCCAACAGAAAAGTGGCGATTACACGGTCGATACAGCGATTACACGCCCATTCCGTGGGAAAATCACGATTACGGGCCATTACAGTGTAATTACGGGACAGGTTGGGAGCCTAGTGATCATAGCGCCAGGGCAAGTTTATTGTACTGGTAACCGGCAAAGCATGGTTCAAAGACCTTGAAGCCTAGGGATGTTGGCCATATTCTAAAACCGGAGGATTACGGCTCCAAGGTATATGCTATTGCCGTTGGTGCTCCAAAGTCTTGATGTTCCAACGTCTCCCAATGGTGTGCCACCGGACAAGATAACCTCCCATTAAACCAAGTAACAAAGTTTTATCTATATATAACATGAGTGGATCGGAAGGATGAATCTGGAATGCAACTTCTATGTCATTGTCGGGAATCACAGAATAAGGGCGGCTTCGAACCTCGTGATCTCTCGAACCGATGTCGATGCCATCAAGCAAGAGCTACCCAAGTGGGAGTGCCTCGTTCTCCGCGCATTGAATGAGCATGTTGCGAGATACATCGGCAATCGCCAGAATGTCACCAACGCAAACACCACAATCAACACCCAGCTTGACAACTTCCGCCTTCTTCGCAAAGAGTGCGAGATGATAAGAGAGATAGACGACAAGCAAGTCATTCAGGGTGACGAAAAAGAGTTCTCTTACAAGCGTTGGAGTAGCGAGAGAAAGGCTGACCAGGTCACGGATCCGGTTTTGAAGGAGAAGTATTCGAGGTTCGGCTACCTGTGGAAGAGTTGCGGATTCGCTCTTAATAAGCGGAATCCAGATAACGTGAGTGCCTAACCGCAATATAAGATGTATTATTTAGGCATATAATCACGTATGTATGACTTCATAAGTATTCATATCTTGAAATATAGCGGCATGTATTCATTCCAGTCTATATTTTTATGTATCCGTTATCCTTGGCATTGATTTATACTTAAGATTAGCACCCAGTCTTACAAGTCGCAGTGTGTATCATGTAGATGGGCGCAATGTGTATCATGTAGTGTCGATCCTGTGGATGGGAACATGCGTCCATCCTGTGGATGGGTAGATGCGTCCATCCACATGATGGGAACATAGAGCCATCCACATGATGGGTCCATGCTGCACGTCACTAAGAACATGGCACTGCATGATGGAATCGATTGCTACCCCCCGGACTCCGACAAAGCCGATCAATCCCTCAAGCCGCACTTCCCGGAGGAAGTCCTGAAGGAGCTGACTGCTACATGAAATTCATGGTGGGGAGCTCCAAAGGTAAGTCGTGCCATTTTGACAATCCTGACTTCTCATACATCCCATCTGCCTAAACTTCGTCATGTGGTGCTCGAATCAGATTCGGCAGGTAGTCGACCGTCTCATGAATCCTAGTGACAATCTATCGCTATTTCCAAACGGCACGCACCACGTGCACTCCCGCCATTACATGAAGAACGTGGAGTATCTCAGGGGGGGGGGGGGGGGGGTCGTTCTCACCCACTATGGCGAGGAATTCGGTATGCTTGTAGCGCCATTCAAATAACCGTACAAGCTTTATTTGCGCTTTGTCTGTCACAAACTGGCGTATACTTGGCTTGTATGTGTCTGCCTTCGAGACGCGGATTGGGATACCTTTGCGCGCTCGACCGGAACCTGGACCAAAGCAATTCCTCGGACCTTGAGAATCCGGTGCTCAGGGATTTGCTGCCTTGCTCCACCCCGTGATCCGGTCAAAAAGGATCAAATCCAGGCGTATCTTCAACCCATTTTGGCCGAGAAGTGGTGGGGATTTTGCCCGAATCCATTGGGGCTTGATGTATAAATTTGTATTCGGCAAACTTTTGGCTAACGGCTAAGGTGTTATCTTTGCACATACACGTAAATCCAAGACACCTACTAATGACCTCTTCAATGGGAGTCGTCCACGAGGACTTTATTTGCTGCAACAACGTACACCGTTGCGAGGCAACAGCGCCAGTTTAATCCAGTTCGGCAAGAACTCTCCTCGAAGTGGCACGATTGGATTAGGAAAGTCAAGAGCGGCTATTTCAGCAAGCGCGTTCAGGCTGCGCGGTTGACTAAAGATGGCCGGCAATGGAATTTAATTCATCATAAGCGTGATGTCTTTTCAAAGCAATGCCCCCTCCCCCGGCTCTCCTGCATGTGGCCGCAACGCCGTACTAAAAGACGTGTTTTTGTTTACATGCACATCATCATCAAGGGTGATTCTGACAGTCACACGGACAACATCAAGCAGTTGGTGGCATCCACAGCGAAGCCCGTCTCTCTTCTCATCGCAGACAACAACTACGGGCTCAACTTGGGCCTTTGGGATGTGGCATGGACTTCGGAATTCAAGCACACACTGAGCTTGCTTGGTGGATCATTGCAACGATGGCATGCATAATTGCAAGTTCTTTTGGTTCCTCACGGACCAGGCACTTCCCCATGCCATGGCCGCCATGTCCGAGCGCGACATGCAATTCAAGATGTTCTATTGGAGCAATAATCTCGGGAACTGTGCCGGCAATCGTTTCACATCCGACAGTGATATCTTCCTAATGTGTTGGCCACCTGGGCAACAACTGGACATCTACAAGGATCCCTTTGAGCCCGAGCGGTACTCTATCAACCCCTATTGCGCCCGCATCCCATCCTCCAACATATTCCGGCTGGAGTCATCCAATCTGAGCAAGCCCACCGACAACGCACAACACCAATTGCGCTCATTCGGAGGAACTTGGACTTTGCCACGGAACCGGGAAGTGTCATTGTGGATGTGACTTGCGGCACCTACCGGCACTACAACGGTAAGTGATCGTTGCATAGCGCTTACATGTCCATACAATAATAGAACCACAAGTGAGCAACCTGATTTTCTTATTTGCCGCAATCAAAGTAGTGTGGCCGGTTGATAACTTTGTGGCTGTGATTTTTGCAGGTTGCTTCCATCGTCATAATGCAAGACCTGGCAATGGGCCGCAAAGCCCGCATTCAAACCCCCGATTTCGTCATCTTGGTGGAGAAAGACGACACCCAGTACGAAGGCGCCATTGCGAGGATCAAAGACTGGTTGGCTTGAGGAAGGATGAAGCCGACGCGTGCTGGAGGATCGCAACCTCGGATGTTTTACGAGGGAAGCTAGAGGTGATGCTGAGGATGTGGAGGAGGAGGCGGAGCAAGCTCTGGTGCAAGAGTTGTGTTCGCTTGCGCAGCTGGGCCAGAAACTAGCTGCATGGCAAGTTGATGGCGACGCCACTAAGGAGAGCGAGGCCAAGGCCAATGAGGACGTCGGCAACCCCGTTGGCGATGATGATGAAGAGAAGGAGGAGGAGGAGGAGAGGGGGAGGAGGAGGAGGAGGAGGAGGAGGAGGCCACCGGCGGAGACAATACCAGTGGCGATGAGGATGAAGATGAGGATGAAGATGATGACGAGGAGAAGGAGAAGGAGGAAGAGGGGGAGAGGGAGGGGTGACTCCTTTTCCGAGGAGGCGGATTCGGAGGAGGGTGATGATAGTTCCAGTGATGGTGATGAGGATCCGTTGGGTGACTAAGCCGATACAATCAGCGGCCTCATGCATGTGTGCGTACGTGTAGATACTCAACCTGGGCGGCCGCGCCTATCTTCCGATTGAGAGCCGACCATGAATACATGTGTAACAATGTGTCACCAAAAATGGTTTCGGAGCATCTGCATATTATTGATGTCCTTTGATGTTTTGGGCAGCATGACAAACATGGTTTCGGAGATTGTCTAGGAGACTTTTCTCTTGCATTGCTTCAATATATCATCCATGTTCTATTGCATGGTAGCTTTGATCATACATAAAACTAGCAATGGCAATGTTGTTTCAAAGAATGATATAACATTTCTACTACATAGTTAAAAGCCATCGCGCCCACTACATACGTTGGTAATACAATACCAGGTTATATCCATGTTGAACCAATCTTGAAGGTTAATGATTATTCACACGCGGCAAGTTGGCCACACATTAAAAGAGCCAACGTCTTGCCCCCTGAAAACAAGGTTTCTGAGGCCAACATTGCTTAACACCGCAACCGTGCATCCAGTGACCAACCTAACATTTTTTTGAACCACTGTTGCAAGCACCGCGCCAAGACGCTAGCTCATCGCGCGAAAAATCACCATGGTCGCCTGCTCGAGACGTGGCGACAGGTGTTGTGTACTTTCTGGAGCCTCTCGGCGGTACGGAAGTGTGAGGGAATGTGCGCTGGTGGTGGCTATTCCGCTATGGTGGTGGACAAGTATGATCTGATTACAGGCCAGCACGCGCCGTGCCTGATATATCAGGCGGCGCGATGCGGCCGAGAGGGCGCGGGGGCAGCCCGTCATCTGACGGGCGCGCGCTACGCGCCTAATGTGCTATGATGATTAGGGCTAGTGAGGGTACAGGATATATCCTCACATTCCACCCCGCTCTGATGAATCTGAGTCAACAGATTCACGGTGGGAACCGTTGTGGGTAGCTCGCCTTAGCAGCAATGTATGCTGGTGAGGTCGAGATATGTTTATATTGTTCCGACAGCATATAATGCTGCATTAGCGGTGAATACCGCATTGTTTCATAGGGCATCCAGTCATCTCCGGTTGCGGGGAAATTGTGAAACCTTACTTTAAATAGCAAGGCTTTGCCCTTTGCATATAGTCTGGGATATAGTGCCAATTTACAGTCAGTGATGTCCGCAATGATCGGATCATCCGTTCTGCGTGTCTGTCTGCCAATCAAGGCATCAGGAATATCAGTTTGTGCAGATACGGTGTCCCAGGGTCTCAGCTTGGAGACATGGAAATACTGGGTGGCACTCAAGCTCAGGTGGTAATTGTATTTTGTAGGCCTGAGGATTCACCTGTTCGATGACCTCATATGGTCCTACATATCGTTGTTTGAGCTTGGGACATTTTTGTCCGCGTATAATCATATCGTCTGTTTTTATCATTATTTTATCACCGATTTGAAATGTGATCGGCTGTTTTCTGTTTTTATCATGGTAATGCCGTTGGTATTCTTTGGCAATTATAATGTTTTCATGCACCAGATTGTGTATATCCTGAATTTTTGACAGGATGTCTATTGTTGTCTCTCTCACTCCAGTTTTGGGGTTTACAATATCTATGGGCAACCGAGGATGGAAGCCATATATTGCCTGGAATGGAGTAAACTTCGTTGTTGATGATTCCGTATTATTGTAATTGAACTCAGCAAGTGACAGGTAGTTTACCCAGTCCTGCTGGTTATTGTAGCAGAAAGCTCGCAGCAACTGCTCAATTATTTTATTCAATATTTCAGTCTGTCCATCAGTCTGCGGATGATAAGCAGTACTGAGGTTCAATGTTGTACCAAGCTGTTTGAACAGTTCTTGGAAATATGATGATGTATATTTTGTGTCCCGGTCTCCTACCATGCAAGTACTGAGACCGTGGAGTTTGTATATGTTTTTAATGTATAATTGTGCCAATTCCGGAGCCGTGATGGCTTTTTGGCAGGGTACAAAGTGAGCCTGCTTTGTGAATAAATCCACAAAAGTGGCAATACAGTCATAACCATCCACTGATGGCAAATTTGTGATAAAGTCCAGACTGAAATATTCCCATGGTATAGTAGGTGTTGGCAGTGGTTGCAAGGCCACTGCTGGAGCCTGTGTATGCTGCTTTGTCAGCTTACAGACTTTACAGTTTCGGATATATGTTTTTATATTTTGGTGCATGTGCGGCCAGCAAAAATTTCTTTTGATCAATTTCTCAGTTCTGAGAATACCGTTGTGGCCAGCCGTCTTAATATCATGATGTTCTTTGATGATGCCCTTTTTGAGCTCATCATCTGCAGGAATATATATTTTATCAGCTACCATATATAATTCAGTATAGTTATCATATCGTACTCCAGGGGGTAGCTTATCTTTGTTTAGTTTTGGATCCTGCATATACTTTAATTTTATATTGTTGAGGAATTGTTTATCCAACTGTATCGAGACAGTGGTAAGATTGAGCCATTCAGTAATGTGCTCCAAATCCTCTTCAAAGGTTTGCATATAGTATGCATCCAGTGATGCCTTCAGATCTTTTAGATCTGGTCTCCTGCTCAGTGCATCTGCCATATTTTGAGATCCCTTTTTATAGACAATGTCCATGTTGTCCATATATGGTGATATAATTTGGGACCAGCCAGCATGTTTTCTGCTGAGCTTTTCTTGCGTCGGCAGATGACGGAGGGTAGTATGGTCAGTAATTACGGTGAAATGTTTACACCCTTCCAAATAATGTCGCCAATGTTGGAGAGCAATTACTACTCCCAAAAATTCTGTATCATAGGTGGAATAGCGCAGTTGCGCACCCCTCAAGACCTTTGCCAGGTAAGCTACAGGACGCAGCTGTCCGGCATTGGGGTCTTTTTGCATGAGCACTGCGCCCACAGCATATTTGCTGGCATCAGTTGTGACCACGAACTCTGCGTCCGGGCCAGTGATGGGATTCATTAGAATCGGGGCGTGTGTCATTTTATATTTTAGGCGATCAAAAGCATGTTGGTGGGTGTCAGTCCAGGCCGGAAATATATTATTTTTTGTCAGATCAAATAGGGGCTTTGCTATTGCAGCAAAGTCCTCAATAAATGATCGATAATATCCTACAAAGCCTAGGAAGGCCCTGACATCTGTGACAGATTTTGGTACCGGCCATTCTGTGACTGCTTTAATTTTTTCAGGGTCAGGGAATTTACCCTTTTCCGTTATACGGTGGCCCAGATATATTATTTGCTTTTTGCCCCATTGTGATTTCCGGGGATTCAGGTACAAATGGTGTTTGTGCAGTCTCGCAAGCACCTGATCAATATGGTCAATATGTTGCTCCGGAGTGTCACTGAATATGATTATATCATCAAGATAACAGATCACAAAATCATCAAGGATATTTGTGTCTTGGTGTGTGTGATCAGCAGTGCCATTGAACACTGCGTTAATATATGATTGGAATCCTCCTGGTGCTGTTTTCAGCCCAAACGGTAGGACTCTCATCTCAAATTGACCTAACTGAGTGATGAAGGATGTCTTGTAGACATCCTCTTCTTTCACTCGGATCTGATGATATGCTTTGGACAAGTCTAAGCAGGTCCAGCATTTGCCAGAGGCAATACGGTCTAATATAGTATCAATTCTGGGCAAGGGATATTGTGTACCCAGTGTTATTTTATTCAGTGATCTATAGTCAATGCACATCCGGAGAGTGCCATCAGATTTTCTGGCAAAGAGTACCGGAGCTGCAAATGGCGAATAACTGGGCCGAATCCAGTTTTTCTCCAGGTACTGTGTGAGTTGTTTTTTCAACTCAGTTAACTCCGCAGGAGACATTTTATAAATGTGCCCTTTTGGCGGGTTAGCATCAGGTATAATTGGTATACTATGATCAAACTTCCCTCTGCTCGGTGGCAGGTCAGTCAAAGTATCTTTATCATGGCCATATTGTTTGATTATATTCAATATTTTTTCATCATATTGTGGGCCAAAGTCAGTATGTACCTGCAGATCATCCGTTTTCATTTGTGATGTCTGGGTAGGAATAAAGTCTTCTTTCAGAGTGGCTATAAAGAATGATGCTGCCTCTGCGTTTTTGATTGGTTCAGCAGAGATGTGCAGCAGCTTAGCCATCTGATTCGCTGACAGTATGCTAACTACTGCTGGTCTGGGTTGGATCTCACAGCCGAACAGTGTAGCATCTGTTTGTCTTTCATGTATAGTTCCATCATCCCAGTGGATGTCTGGATTGTTTTTTCTGAGCCATGGAATGCCTAATATGACATCCCAGTTATTGTTACTGGGGAGGCAAATAAAATTAGCCTCTGTAGTATAACCAGCCTCAAAATGAAGCGTTAATGTTACATAGTGTCGAGAGATTTTATATGTTGTGCCATCTGCCAGTTGTATTTTTATTGCTTGGTCCAGCAATTTCACCGGCAGATCATATTTTTGCACAATATCCCACGAGATAAATTCTCGCTGGGCTGCACTGTCAATTAGTATTTCAACTTGATCTGACAGGACATCATTATTGGCTTTGATTTTAGCCTTTGCCTTCAACAGATCTGTGTCAACAGTCTGAGAGGTAAAATTTGCTGTGGGGATTTGATATTGTGTTGTTATGTTGTGCGTTTTATCCCGCACTCTATCCTCCACAGTATGATCAGCCAAATATACATCGACTGAAAATGGAGTCGGACCCATTGGTATCCGCTCTTTATAGTTTTTGGGATCAGGGATGTCATACAAGTATGCACCCTTTGGATAATGGTGGATCTTACGGTATGTGTTCAGAATATGCTGAACTTTTTTATTGTTTTTCCATTTGGGCACTGCAATTACTGCAGAGATATTGTATGGGTTTTGCCTACGCTTTCTTTCGAAGCTGGCAATAAAATCAGATATTTTCTCAAACGGTGGATTGAGCCACATATGATGGTTAGTGATGTCAGCATCAAAGAAAGAGTTAGTTGGGGAACAATAGCTGTCCATCACCTTTGTGGTTTCAGCAGTTGCCGCCCCATCAAGGGTGAACGGCCCCCATATCATGTTCAATTCCTCCCAAGCATTCTGATTGAACGATGGGTAGGTGTCATGCTGGGGTGTTGTGGCTGCTGTTATGGTTGCTGTTGCATCTTCATGATCAGGCCTAGGACTCATTGCCCTGGTCATACTATTATTATAGTCAGATATGAGCTCATCAACCTGAGTCTGCATATCCCGGAACTCGAGAGTTTCCGTTTGTACAGCATTATCCACCATGGTTGGCGGCTTTTGCTGATATATTAATTGCTCAACTGGTTCAATTTGCGGCGCTCGAGGAGAGCTGCCTTTCTGACCAGTGGCAAAGTGATGTTTATTGTGTTTGCGTCTTCTGCGCTTTTGTGTCTCCAGTACATGATGCACAACAGGTGTATCCTGAGTGTCATCGACCCTACGTTTTCTACGCAGTGGTCCCACATCCTCTGTAAGGGCTTGTTTTGGTGTTTTGCCCATTAATGTTGAATCATACAGTAATATATAACTCAGCTATTACAGCGATATGATCAGAGGGATGTGTTCGTCGGCCGACTTTGATGAACTCTGATTGTTGGTGAACCTGCCGAAAGCGACAGGAGCAGGCTCACGTTCAGGATCACTCCAGAGCGTCCCCTGGCACAGATCAACTGAACGGCCACAATCCACATCACCGCGAATCAAAGCTGCTGTCAATTCAGTGCATTACTACGGCGAGCTTATGCACTCTATGGCAGCATTTAATCACATAGTAGGAGACATGCATTGGCACAATACATAGCAAAGATATTTACATGTTCTACCTAATGAGGATGCTAGATGCCAATGCTTTCTATTACACTGCAGGTTTGTTTGCAGTTTGCTGGGTCGGTGCCTCAGCAGACACGCTCTTCTTGGGAGCGCTGCGGACGTCATGATCTCCACTGCTGTGGGTTAGAATACTAAATCATGGCCTATGGGTGCTCTCCACCACGGCCACCCTGGTTACGGCCAGCGGCTTTACCGCCACCTCTCCCAGAGCGGCCACCTCGGCCGCCTCGGCGGCCTCGACCATCACCACGGCCACCACCACCACCAGCACCATCATCATGCTTTGGAAGCATGTTGGGTGTTACTGCTGTGTTCAGCAGATCCGCTGAGCCTGGCTGCAGGCCTAAATGTATGCTCAGGTTATCATAAGCCTCACGGCATGCTTGAGCCCAGTCCTGGTTAGGGTGTGTCCGTTTCCAGGCTGACTGGCGCTTCAGCATTTGATCATTATAGTGCTTCTTGGATGGTTGGGCAGGATCTCCTGCCTCTTGCTGTCTCCATTTGCAAGCCAAGAAGTTATGACCAGATCCATTGCAATATGAGCAGACTGGCCTACCATCAGGGTGAATCCAGAGATATTCTGGGTTATATCGTAGTTGCCTGGGGTTCGCCTGTCTTTGAGTGCGACCCCGGCCTGCAGTCTGGCGTCCACGGCCATGTCCTGCAGTATATGATTGCCTTGGAGGTCTAGAGCCTCGACCATAACCTCGACCAGGTAGTCCTGTCATTGCAGGAAACTCCTGACGGAAAGCATATGGTATATTAGCATATTGTGAGTGGATTTGACCTCTTTTGAGTATCTTCCACGAATCAATGATGTCAATGATCTGCTGTATGGTTTTTATAGTCAATGTCTGGTGACTTACAGTATGAATTTCGAGCTGTCTTTGGAACTCAACCTTCAGCTCGTTATGTTTGCGGAACTTTCCGATCAAATAATGTTTGACATACTCTGGAGTGCTGGGATGAGTATCACTGTACCCAATCAACTGCAGCACCCATCTGAAAAATGTAGCCAAGTTGTTACAGTATTTGTATGATAGGGTTTGCAGGCAAAATTCCATTATGCCTGAGACATCCTGAGGATCATAGCTACAATTTTTACTTTGAATGTAGCATATTATGTTCTTTGCCAGTTGGTGAAAACCATCAAAGGCAGTACCATGCACACCTCGCTTCTGGGCAAACATGGTTTCTATCGTCGTATAGTACTGGGACTGTTTATTGATTGAATCAAGCACATATCTTTCTGACATATAGTCATAGGCATGTGCCGTTACAGTGGGTCCCACTCTGTCCAAGAACTGTAGGATTTCAGTCAAGAACAGAGTACCAGTATGGTTTGCATGCAACCTGTCCTGCCCCACTAACGGGGTCAGCTTCAGGTGCAGATATGGTTGCTGTCCCGCTACAGCAGCATATGTTGGAGGCAGGTCAGGCCAGCCACTCACCGGAGGTGGAGGCTGAAGTCTGGGTGACTTGCTCTTTGGCTCTCCTGTTGGAGGATATGTTGGACGCTTGCCAGCGACGCCATCATGATGTCCTGCAGATGGGTTATGTTGAGACAACGGTGCCTTGCCTTTGTCCGCAGGGCCCGTGGTATGTTGTCCAGATGCTGCCTGCTCCATCATTCTACAGATGATGGAATAAAATGGCAACCCCATGGGTTGACTTGCATATTGTTTTTTGGATATGTTGCTGCCGGGAATATGTTAGCGATGGTTGCAAATCCTTCCTGGACCTCAGCATTGTACCTCAATTTCCATGATTCGAGGTAAGGGGCCAGGTGCTCAATGTATTCCTACAACCCACTCGGGTCTGGTTGCAGGCTTATGAGCCATCAAGAATATTTTGCAATATGTCAACACAGGGACTTGAAAGATGAATGCCCCTGGGAACGGTATGATAGCAGCATTGGGTGGCCTGGGTGTAGCAAGTGCCAGCACATGATCGATGTACTGCAACTGCAATATGGTTCTCTGCTGGGGGTCCTCAGCTCCCGCAGGTTTATTCAGCCTATGATATTGTATCATGATATTATCAGTCCAGGCCATGATGAAGTCAGCCATCATATCCACAAGGTCTGGATTCCAGCCTTGGTTATGCTCAATGTTTGCTGCCATATCTTTATACGGTGCAAGATCTGAGTCCGCATAGGGAAGAATCAGTCCGCCCGCTTGTCTTAGCATATCTATTTTATCATTTGAATCACTGGATTGAAAACCCAGGATAATGTTTTGAGCATTGTTGCTGTCATCACGCAGCAGATTATAGTATGTCTGGTATCCATCTGGGAATACCTCATTGGTTTGTATCGTCGGCATATGCTGCCTTCTATTGTCATCATCAGAACTAGAGCTGTCAGTGCCCTGCCCTGAGGTACGGTTAATGTTATGTTGTTGGGAGGGTTGTGATGTTATCTCTTCCTCCCCTTCTGGCTGCATCTGCCCGCCAGATTGTTCTTGTGGTTGGCCTGCATTATATTGCATATCACCAAGGTCAGGCAAAGCATGACTCATTGGTAACACCTCAGGAAATTGGTGAGCCTGAGGGGCATCGTGAATTGGGCTATGATCCATCCTGCAAGTTTAGCAGGTATCGTCAGCAGGCTATATTTGGCCTACAAGAAAGGCATATAGTTATAAAAGAAAAACTGGTCAATTTTGTAGAGGTAATTGCCACAACTCTCTACAATCTGATCCAGCTTTTGATGCGATTCCCCATCGAAATATATTTCATTGTCATAGCTGTTAAATATTGTATGAAACAGCTTTCGCCACGATATATTGTAACGTATCACTGCGATCGGCTCTCGACGTCGAGTCGCCGCAACCACAGGATAATTTGAGTCGGCCCTCTTTGGTACCAACCGATAAAAGAGGTTGGATGGGACACACAGATCAAATACAGTAACGTGAAAGTTAGGAGGCCATGGGTGCAGATCGAGAGTTTGCTGTGGAATGTTATCATTTGTTACATCCACATGTTGTTCAGTTATAAGGCGCAGGTAAGATTCTTTAACTGTCAAGCCCAGCTGGCGCCGACAAACTCTATCGACTGCTGTCTCCATGGCTGTTTCATTTTCATTTCTGCGTATGTATGGTAACCAATAAAATCATGACCCTGATGTGAATATGATATAATAGCAACATCGAGTTGCTTGTCTATATTGTCGGCCGGCGTGTTATGCAGAACGACGGCCACATATTTTGGTGGTGATTCATATAGTTGTGGTTCATCATCCTCATTCTTGGAGGAGGCATCGTCGTCAACCTGTCTCGGGTGACTGGTTATCGTTTCGTCCGCAGCTGCCATTCTTGGCAACGTTATGATTCAGGTTATGCTTTGTTTTGTTTTCGGCCTTCACCGGCTCAATATGGTTATGTGTTCAGGCCTCCATGGGCTCAATACGGTTCGAGATGCAACAGCTTATAGTTTTTTGACGATGTTTTATGGTAGGGGCCTGTGATAGGGTGGGGGAGGGGGTGGATCACCTGTTAGGCCACTAACTTCAATTCGGCTCATATAGTGAAGAGTCGGAAGTGATCCACGTCGCGCAGAAGTTGTTGCGCCCGGGTAATCAACAAGCTCCGAGCAGGAAGAACAGTATTCTTGCAATAATATCGAACTCGCGCGACGAATAGAGTAAGCTTCCACTGACGGTGGGAGTGGAGTTATGATTCAAGAAAGGTAGTCGTCTAGAAGTTTCGACTACCCTATGCTGCGTCTTGGTAGGATCGCTACGTATCGGCGGCTGTCTAAGAGGTCTATTATGGCCTTCCGGCGGGGTAATTGCGAACGCCCGCAGCAGTCGCTGTGCGACAGACAGTTATAGTATGGTTGGAAAGTGCTCGCGAGGGAGCGATCGAGTAGGTAGAAGCACCAAATGTGAGGGAATGTGCGCTGGTGGTGGCTATTCCGCTATGGTGGTGGACAAGTATGATCTGATTACAGGCCAGCAGGCGCCGTGCCTGATATATCAGGCGGCGCGATGCGGCCGAGAGGGCGCGGGGGCAGCCCGTCATCTGACGGGCGCGCGCTACGCGCCTAATGTGCTATGATGATTAGGGCTAGTGAGGGTACAGGATATATCCTCACAGGAAGGCGGTCGAACGAAACACTGTGCGACGGCCGCCAGGCGGTTGTCCGCCGCTGCTTGCCGCCAGGCGCGCCGCACGCCCGAAACCATTACTTACGGACTAATAAATTACCGGTAACATTAATTAACTTAGCGGCGCTTCTGGCCGGGGATTTATGGAGGTGCCCCGACCTCTTGCGTTGCGGAGTACCCGTATTTATTAGCATAAACGTGAACAGTAGCAGGTACCCAAAAATCATATATTACAAAGAAACGTCTCGCTGAATCAGCACAAAAAACGCGCTGCGGTACCGCGTTATTTTGGCGTATCAGACGGATATCAAGCGTGCCTGGGCTAGAATAATATGCACGCGCGTCCATTCAGAGACCAGCCGTACTCGTTCCTGTACCGTGAAATCAAACGAGCAAATATTGAACGTATAACGGTTCATTCACGAAGACGCAGCACGCGAGGACATTGGAGGACCGAGGACGGAGGACGGAGGGCGGACGCCTCAGATTTCGTTACAAACCGCGTTGTTACCGGTATCGTTTCGCTCATACTGCGAGTGATTTCGGACCGCCGCCTCCTTTTTCTCCGCTCAACCCAACCAAAGGGTATGGGGAATTAATACCCCGAAAACAAAAAAATACCGGTATCGAATCAGCTATAATTGCATAGTCGCTACATTATAAAGCTATAGCGCCCAGCCCCTCCATTATAAAAGATATCGCGAGCCTTCCGGCGATGGGCCGCGCTTCGCGCGCCCTCTCACCGCGGGCGGCGCCTGGATGCGGTCGGCGGTCGGCTTGTGTCTACCACGTACGGGCTTCTGTATCTCATATCACAGCGTGACAGCGGCACACGATTTTATTTTAGTTTGTAGTAGGGTCACAGCGCTTCCTTCATAGGAGAAGCAGGAGCAGGGCGTCGCTTCACAGCCGGAGCAAACCTAGTGTCAGCGCACGAGTCGAGCGTACACGTCCCAGCTTCGCCTTACCTGTCACAACATGACCAGTCGGCCTGCGCGTACTGCAGGGGCGGTCGGAACCCCGGTCAGTAGCATGTGGCATCGCCGCTCAGCAAACTCAGATACGGCCCGGCGCGAATCCCAAGACTCATGCTGCTCGACGGACTCAGAGTCTGAGCAACCCTCACCCTTCAGCTTGAAGCGACTGCTCAAGTACCGCGCTGAAGGATCGCCGCGGGCCAAGTACCGATTCGGGGACGAAATTGGGGGCGGCAGCTTCGGCTCAGTCCGGGTGGTGGCCGACAAGAAAACGCGTGCCATGTACGCATGCAAGATCATGCGGTTCACTCGAGCTCACAAGGCTGAGCGCGACCCTGAGACCGGAGAGAGGGTGGCGCCCTACAGAGAAATCTCTGAGGAGGTGGAGTCCATGTGCGACGTTGATCACCCAGGCCTGCTCAGATTACACGAGTACTTCGAAGTCGGCAACGAAGTCTACATTATCCTGGACCTCATGTACGGGCACAGCCTCGGCGACGAGCTCAACAACCGCGGCAACTTCTCCGAGGAAGACTCACGATCCATCTTCCGGCAGCTCCTTGCAGCTGTGCAATACATGCATAACCACGGTGTTGTGCATCGCGACCTCAAGAACGATAACATCATGTTTGCGAAGAAAGACGACTTTTCCAGCGTGACCGTGGTGGACTTTGGTTTCGCCTGCCGGACAGGCGGCAAGCGGATGTCTGGCTGCCTAGGCACGCCAAAGTATGTAGCGCCTGAGGTGCTCAGGTCCGAAGGCAAGAGCAAGGACTTCACCTACGGAAAGGAATGCGACGTATGGAGTCTGGGGGTGGTGCTGTACATACTCTTGTCGGGGTACCCACCGTTTATGAGCTGCACGACGCGGAAGTCAATCAGCCGTACTTTGGCAGGCGAGTTCGACTTCAAAGACCCCGTGTGGGAGCTAATATCCGACGAAGCGAAGGAGCTCATCTGTCGGCTACTGACAGTGAATCCAGCGGAGCGGATAACTCCCGCCGAGGCTCTCTCTCACCCCTGGCTGCAGGACGTGTAGAGTGGGTGGCGATGAGGCGCCCCCACCGACCGCAGCAGCGCGTGCAGGGATTACCTTTTTGAGCAGCAGCACGGTGCAGAACCGTGTACTCCGAGACAGTGACGATGTATGGGTGATATGCAAATTTGCTGCATACCTCGGATCCATACCGTCTGACAATGACATAATAAGTTGTAATTATTGTCAGTCAGTGCTGATGTGCTGTGGACATTGTCCTCATTGCGCCAGCCCAACCTCAATGTTGCTGCATGGGCTATCTACACACAACATTTTGCTCTCCCCAATTTGCCATTCCGCCATTCGCGTGTGTTATCATTCTGGCTGAGCAAGGCGATAACAGCAACTGCATTCGCTGCAGGAAGAGAGTATATGGGCACATGCAGACGGTGTGTGTTAGTGTTCTGAAGAATCACTGTCGTGTTCATATCCAGCACTGATCCTGGCGCCAACAAGGACATGCATGCCACAGCTTTGGTGATATTCGCATTCACGCCATGAGGACTGATAGCCCAGATGGTAGTGGTAGCCACTGCGTATGATTAATATTGTTTTAGTGCTTGCAGCATAGCTGTCATGTGCAGCAAACAAGCAAAACTGTTCCGTCATTATTATACATGTATCCTCGTAGGCCGCATACACTACATGCCAATGTGCGGTGTGAGGCATGTCAGCCAGGCGGCATCGAAAGCCAAGCATCTTTATTGACCTCCGTCGCTGACAGCCCGCCGTGATTTACACATGAAACGCGCATCATAGTTACATGCAATGCACGCAAGAAACCATGAGGAAGGAGACGGGGCAAAAACAGCCATCCATAACCAGCACAGGAGGCATCACGATAGACACCACGCTGAAAGAACGCCTGCCGCCGTGTGACGATGGATTAAGAGTGTAAGGATTCTGCCAACTGCGAATTATACCACACCCTGCGTGTCATATTCCCGGACCCGCAGTAGGAAGCCATGGCGGCAAGATGAACACGCACTGAGACACCATCCATGACATACGGTCCCTCATCAATGTCACTGGCTCACCGCGCTCCGTGTCGATGCCAATGACACAAACCACATCGGCACCAGCCCGAGACAAAGGCATGCAGGGGAAGTAGCTTAATGCAGGCAGAGCGGACATGACAGCTCACAAGAACAAAAGACCCACCCGTCATATCCTTGTGGTACCTATTTAGTGGATGTGTCCTTAAAAGTAGAAACCAATTGTGAGCTTAGAGCATGGGGGTACATATTTAAGGGTGAAGATTCACGGCAGCTTTTTTACACACGCGCCTCTACCCCGATTTCCTAAATTAAAACACTGCCCTCAGCTCGCTGCCAATATATATTATTGAATATCTTAACTTTCTAGTATTACCCATGACCAATGTCATAGCCATGCTCCCGTGAATCTTAGATCAATGTCATCAACCGGTGACTGTGAGTGACTCCCCGCGACCATGCTACCCCCTCACCTCCGCCCTAACCACTGCAAGCCGGACGCAGTACGCATCGTCGGATTCGACTGGGACCCGGCCACCGAAACCATGTCTCCCAGCACCGATCTCAGAGCTGCCATGTCTTAATCTGCGCCTAGGATTGCATATCATGTGCGCGGGCAGTAGTAGTGTTTGCTGTTGTGTAATATTGGGATGAATTACGTGAGTGTGAATTACCCTCATTGGTCCGTACCGGTATACAGAGGTACAAACAGTGACAGAATCCCATATTCAATCATTATAAGCGAGCCGCTAACATTACTGAGTTGGTGGCCTCTGGATGACCCATTGTGTCTGTTCACGAACTGTGTTATTGCATGTAGTCGCTATGCATAAATGTCATCTACCGCCCGGACGGGCTACAGGGTACCGACAACTGGTTCGCTGCACACGGCCGTCGTAGACGCTGCAAGGGCTTCACCAAGGGCCTTCGCTGTTGTCATTTGCCAGTCCAGTCCAGAGGGCGTTAAAAACGTCGCTATAAATAATTAGCACCTGCACACGACCCTTACCGTACGGATTAGCCACACGGGCATACCGGTACCGCCGCGTTTTGGATTTATTATATTATCGATGACACAGTTGCATCCCCCCCCCCCCCCCCCCCCTGCGGGAGAGATGGATGCTTATGCATCAGACGATTCTTATACACGACTAAAATGCCGCAACGAGAACGCGTACGCAGTACCACGCGCAGGACCCAACCCAAAATACGCGTAGCGACCAGTTTCCGCTACTAGTTTCCGCGCTAGTCGCTACCACTTTCCGCCATTAGGCACTGCTGAAACACGCTCCCCGTCATTTGTATTACAGGGTGGTACACGGAGACTGCTGACTGATATATTGCTATATGCCGCTCGGGGGTCGATGACGCATGACAGAATAGGATGGAACTACAACAAATCCGGGATGATACATATACTTCACATGAAAGCTGATGACCATATTCGTACATTCCTACGGGTACCGCGCCTGCGCCGGTGGCGCGTGTGCCCTATCATCGTCCAGCATTTGCGGGTACCCGTAGCTAATTGTACGTGCCAGTAGGTACCAGTATGAACAGTACGCGAGCTACAGTACTGTTGACGAGAACGAGCTACAGCAATGTTGCAGTCGGGGAGGCGGAGCGCCGCGCAGCGGAGCGGGCAGTGATGGACAACAGCATAAATAAGAAGGCGTATGTATCTGTGTTTGCGCCGCCTCAGCTCGGCGTCGGCATCTGCGGAGGGGCATCCGTGCTCATCCTCGGTGTCCGCCTCATCGGTGAGAAGCTTGGCCCGCGCCGTCATCGTCCACACTGACCTTCGCAACGCTTACATCAACGAGGCGTGGCGCCGCACCATCATCCAACGCCACATCGATTGCTCTCCTCTTCACTCCTTCATCCCTGCGCTCCTTGCCTCCCTCTCTACGGATTCGTTTATCCTTGTGGACGATCGGTCCGCCTCTCTGCGTTCGGAGGACAACGTGCGACATGGCGCGCCGTTGGCCACGACATCCTTATGCGTCGCAAGTCACCCAGAGGTGGAGGAGTGCGACAACACACTGGAGACCACAAGCGGGGCGGCGCGCTCCAACGCCGACGATGGATATTTGATGGGCCTGCCGCTGCACGTTTGGCCGGCCCTTCACACCTTCCGCACGTCCATCAAGGCGTTCGTGGGCCTTGAGGTGCGCTTCGACAAGATGCACGTGTACATTGGGGACACAGAGGCTGAGCGGCGTGAGGCCCCAGGCGAAATCGAGATGCCCGAGCCACCACGGCATCCATGTCCTCAATGTGCCACTCGCATCGCCATGCTAAGTGCATGGCTACATGCGCGGCAAGGCGGAGGAGCCACAACATGAGGTGGACGCCAGCCTGAGGAAGCTCCTATTTGCAAGCCCAACCGTTGGTGCACCCTCGACTGGTATCACCACGCATGGGCCCTGCTCAAACATTGCATGCAACACAAGGCGGGGTATTGGCTCCGCAACTGCCCCCCGTCCGAGATGGAGGCCTTCGCGGAGGCGGCGGATGCCACCGTCCGAACGGCGGTCGAGCGGGTGCTAGGGGGCGGGGCGAGGGGGAGGGGGCAGGCACGATCAATCCTTGCTCCGCGCACGACATCAATCCGGTGGTCGCCGATTTCTTGGCGGAGCTTTTGCACGCCCCTGAATCCATGGCAGCGGAGGCGGCTACATTGAGCGAAAATGCCCTGGCCAGGGCGTGCAGCATGCCTCACCTCCCCACTTGGTTGAAGGGCGCCGGCGTCCACCGCATGACTAATGTTCGTGATGCCGCCTTCATCGGCTGCATGAACGAAATCCTCCCGAGGTTCCTCGCTAGGAACTCCGACACCCCCACCCCCACCCTTTGTTTCCTTGACCCACCACTTGAGTCCGAGCTTGGCCGAGGCAGCTTCAACGCAACTTCAATCTTCCACCCGCGAGTATGATCACTTCCTCAACGATGCTCGTGGGCCGGCTAGCCACGCCTCGGCGGTGCGTGAGGCGTGGGGTCGCCTTCAAGCGGTTGCTGCTGGCCACCTCAGCGATGCGGATGCCCGTGTGATGGAGCGGGAGGCGGAAGCTGCGTCGGGTTCGCAAAAGGAGCTGGCGGCATTTTTAGACAAGGCCAATAACAACTCTAATTGGCTTCACGATGAGGTGGGAACTCTTACTATCGCATGTAGGGAACGGACCTTGTTCGGCCAGCTCATCGACTCGGCATCGGGCATGTGGATGGTGGCAATGTACACTGCGCGTACGGTCATGACTCCGCCAGAGCTGCGGGGGGTCGTTGTTGAGTACTTCTTTCTACCCATCCTAGCATCATGCATGGCCCCGGTGCTGGTTATTGGGAGCCCGATCATTCCGCCCTCGACAACGCACAACCTCATCCATGTAGACCTCTGTGGCGACACGCTCATGAACCTCCCGGAACATGGAGACGTGTACATTACGATGCTATCAAATACGATCGGGGTATCGTTGTACGTCGGGGGGTGGATGACTTGTTCGAGCAGGCATTATTGCCTCTCGGCAACACCGTACACATGGATGAACTCAAGGACGACATGGTGCCGGACGCACAACTCTCCCTCCCGGCGTTCAACGTTGTGATCGGAGCTATAATCCCCGGAGCTTGAAGCCCACCCTAGTATTGGAGTTCGCGACTATGCGCGCGGTACGAGGTTAGGTACACAACAATGCCCGGGGCCACGGCGGTGGATCGGCTTGAGCGCTCCCTATTAGGCGACACACAACGAGGGTTGGCATAGCGAGATGCGGCGTGGCACAACACCGAGCCAGGATAGAAGGGCCCACTGCGAGACATCCTCGACATGTCGGAGTACACGGGCTTGGCCTTATTCGACACAATGGGTGAGGTGAGCAAGGGGGTGCGCCGCACTATCCGCGAAATCGCATGCTTGGCCACGGATCGGGGCGCTCTCTCATCGCGGGGCAGTCGGTTCACCACCCGGGCTCACCAAGAGGCCTTACTCGCAAGAGATTTCCTCGGGATCGTGAGCTTGGTGGCGATTCGAGAGTGTGCTCACTGCCTCATCATACTGCGCGGATTCGTCCGCATCCCGTTGCCGCAGCTGTACAACACGTCCGTGGACCACCCTCGCACACACGTGCGCGCCTGGCCCGCACTGAACCGTGCGCGCATCACTCATCCATCTTGCCTCGTGCGGGATGCGGGCCGCTTTTAGGCGGCTTGCTGTGTTGATCTTTTAGTACTTCTTTTAGCGGTGGATATGTTACTGGCTTTTTGTAATTCCCAAAAGTACGAGCACGCATGACGAGAGCAACAGATGGGCCCACGAGGCAGCATCAACGGCGCAGGCAACAGTTGAGTACTACGGAAAACATCGGTGTAACCCCCGCCCCCCGCCCCCCCCCCCCCCCCCCTCAACCCGCTGCCTGGGTGGACCCGACGACCGTCCTCGGCCCTCCGAATCGCGAGCCCTCCGTCCGCCTCCACCCCCGGCTGGGGATGGCGGGGGCGGGGCTTGTGCACGGGTGGCACCTTGGTAGCCTTGGACCCGCCCGTGCTGTCACTGCCGCGGAGGAGCAGTGCGAGTTGGACACCGGCGTCTTACGTCGTTACTGGTCCGGTCAAATTCTCGTTCGCTGTTCGTTGAGCACCTTCTCCTTTCCTGTCATGTTGGCGCCTCCGCCTCACATTCGGCTTAGTGCCGCTATTGGAGTGGCCCGGGATGTTGTGCAGGGGAGGGAGTTCTACGTTCGGCGGAAGGGGGCGCGACCGAGCTGGCGGCGGATTTTGCGCTGGGATGCCCGCGTCGGTTACCCGACCGTGGCGCCCCGTTTTGGGTTGAACTCTTCCACTTCTGCTCCCTGCTGCGAGACCGCTTCGAAGCTCCTTTCATGTCGGCGCCTCCACCTCACATTCGGCCTAGTGCCGCTATTGGAGTGGCCCGGGATTGTGTGCTGGGGAGAGCGTTCCTACTGCGTGGAGCGGCGGCTGGCGGCTGGCGATGCCTGGTCGGTGGCTGCCATGGCGGTTCCCCCCTCTGGTGGCCCACAGCTGGATTTCCTTCTGGATTTATGTAATCCGTATGGATTTCTTGAATGTTGCAGCTAGCACATGTAATCATTAAAAATCCGTACTACGGGAAACACGGTATCGGGTACCAAGCGCGTTCCCGTACTCATGTGGAGATACGCGGTATCAGTATGCACAGAAATCCTGGGGACAAGATTATCGGCGCGATACCATCAGTACTGGGAGCGAATGTTGTCCCCAGGATTACTGTGGTTGTAGTCCTTAAACGCGCCGTACTGAAGCGCGTATCTCCATACGGTAGATGATGAAAGCGCGACCGCCATCGATTAGTTGCTACCTCTACAGGTACACTCCCGCGGTAGTGTATCGAGATTTCTATCATCCACGCGAGCAGCATCGCGGCCTCCGCCGCGCTTTGGATGATGTGGAGCACGCTACACACGCTCCCGTACATGTATAAAGTACAGATAGAGGTGTGAATTACAAAAGGCCAGTCGTAACAAATTCACCGATAAAAGCAGTACTCATCATCAACATCAGATCAACAGCATACGGGTAGTCGCTAACCGCCGTCCTATCCTAACCAGATCACTGATTTGGAAACCGCCTGCTTTCGCCCGTACGAGAATAATAACATTCAGGAATGCATGCTACCTGTATCCTGACCAAACCACCGTCGTATATTAAAGTTCATAGTTGCTGTTAGTTCTATTTATAGTGCGCATTATTTAAAGCCCTGATGTAAAAAGGGAAACGACCGTCATATCCTAACCAAATCGAGATTCTGACCAATTTAGTAACCCGTACATTAAAAAGATCATGGCCGTAGAATCCTTGCTGACGTCAGTACTCGTTATTAATCGTACGGTCCAGATCTCATAGTGATTGGGAAACCAAATCGCTATTTGGTCATCGCGAGTGTTCGGATTGGTGGTCAAATCACGAGGCTCAAATAATTCGGACCTCAACAAGTGACCAAATAACTTGCGATTACTTTCTATTTGGTCGCGTTACGGTCGGTACGTCAAAGAGCCTAGGACCGCGCACAAGCGTCCATCGTTCATCGCACGGCTCGCAGCTGTCATGTAACGAACTCGCCGCCGCCCACGGGTGGCCCACTTGCGGCCCGCGCCCCACCCGTGGCACACCCACCACACGGCCGCCATGACCCGCCCACTGCGTGTTCGGCCGCCTATGTCGAGGCGACCGCCAAAGCCCGAAGTCAGTCAACGTTTCTCGCCTATCTAGGGGCTATGGCTACCGTACATACAGAAGACCAACTCTTCGTTCTCATCCCAACCGATGGCGACGAGGAACACATGGCGGGCGGCGAGCAGTCGGACGCGCTCGCCATGTGTGCGCCAGTCTGAGCGGCGCCATTGTGGTAGGCGAGTGCCATGTAGGCGGCGCAATGCGAAACCGTCAGTGAGTACGGACACAATGCGCACGGGCGGGGCTCCGAGCCGCAACCCATAGCCCATGGCGCGGCGGGGAGGAGCGGCCACCGTTACGCACGCGGATGGCGTCCTCAATTGAGATCGCGAGATATGCACACGGTCGCTATTTGGTCAGGATAGGATGCATTCCAATATGCTATTCTTGCACGGGCGAAAGCAGGTTTCCAAATCAGTGATTTGGTTAGGATAGGACAGCGGTAAGCCGCCGCTAAACAGCAGCGGGTCAGCGGCCCGCAGATACACGTACATGTGCAAGCATGGACAGGTACATGTATAGGTATGTTCTAAACTTGTTTATGGGGTTTCCTCCTTTCCCTTATTTACCGCTTTTCGGCTACCGTGCTGCTCAGTGGTACGGGCGGGATACTAGGCACCTGTCGTTGCGCCCTTTTTGGGTGCAGCACGAGTAGACATAAAAGCAGCCATAACAGATGAGCCTGCTATCTTGCAGTTTTCGCTGCGTTCCACGCAGCCCCCCCCCCCCCCCCCCCCTCTGCGCCCCTGACTCCGTTATTTTCCCTCCACGCTTTCACTTCCTGCCAATTTCGGCTCTTGTGCGTGAAAAAACGCCTGCGCGACCTTCTTGGCAACACCAGACTCAACTTTGAAACATAACTAAGGATTACAGGTTTCAAAGTTGAGTCTGGTTTTGCCAAAAAAGGTTGCGCAGGCTGTTTTACACGGTCAAGAGCCGAAATATTGGCAGGAAGGTAAAGTGAAAGCGTAGAGGGAAAACGGAGTCAGGGAGGGCGCTGCGTGGAACGCAGCGAAAACTGGAAGATGGCAGGCTCAGCTGTTATGGCTGCTTTTTTTGTCTACTCGTGCTGCACCCAAAAAGGGCGCAACGACAGGTGCCTAGTTCCCGTACCACTGAGCAGCACTTGTAGCTGAAAAGCGGTTAAGTCGCGGGAGGAAACCCCATAAACTAGTTTAGATCATTTCAAAGTTAAGGTCTATTTTTGCCAGTCATGAGCGAACGGAGAGAGCGGTGGATTGGCGGAGAAGGGGTAGCGCCAGGTCATGAAGGAGGCACCTGTGACCAAGAGAAGGCCACCGCTGCGGAGTCCTGTTGAACTTGAAAGTGGCGGAGGGGGGGCGATGTGGCCAAAGAAGAACCATGCGCCAGGTGAGGGAAGAACGTTGGGGTCGATGTAGTCCAGAACGACGTCGGAGTTAGTGGCCCAGCCGCCTTGGTATCGAATGTGGGACAATGGTACTCCGATGGCGTTGGCGGAAGACGCTGCTCCCTTGTGAAGGCTGTGTGAGGTCCAGGAAGTTCCGGCAGGAGGGGAAGCACCAACAAGACGGATGGCTGCATACAGCCAGTCCGACATTGTAGCGGCGGTCCAAGGTTTTGACTGCTCGCTTGGGGTGACCGCCCTGAAGTTTGTTTCAGCCAAGGCAACAGAAACGAGGGGGACATATTGTACGTGGTCGATGAAGTGGTGCAGGAAACGTGCAACTCGGGGGTGTTATGACACCGGAAGGAGAAGTACGCGCAGGTCGTGGGGGCCTCGTCGGCCAGCGCGACCTTTCTCGCGGTACACCTGCAGGGTGATGTTATAATTGTCGACATACACATCCCGCACTCGGCAGGAGAGGCCAGTAAGTCCCCTGGCGAACAACATGAAGTTGACAACCGAGGCCACGAGGGCTCGGAAATCGTACAAGTACTCTGTGGTGGGAACAGACACGATCAACTCGGCCCTCTCGACGAAGTTGTAAGCTACATCAGCAGGCAGGGGAACTCGCAAAGGGGCGGCTTCTAGACGGCGCTGCCGTAGCATCAGCCCACGCCTAGCTGCAGTGAGGTGTAGGTTGTCCTTGGCGATTGGGTCGAGGTTGTGCAGCTCGAAGAATGTGTTGATTGTAGACATGTAGAGTTGCAGTGACTTAGCTCCAATGTGCCCTCGCTCACCAATCCAGGCAATTTAATGTACCGGACTACAATAGCAGTGGTCGCCTCCAGTGGGCTGATGTTCTCGGAGTCGTGGCAGAACTCTGCAAACTGAGACGGTCTGCCGGCGTAACTCTTGAGTGTCTGAGCGGTGAGGGAGCTGGAGAGCAGGTCGAGCGTCCGCTGCCCTAACCCGTCTGAGCCGAAAGCATCATGCAGTCGAGATCGCAGTGAAGCAGCCCAAGGAGCGACAGCTTCGGGCTTGTCAATTACGTAAGTGCGTCGTTTTACCGACAGAGTAGCGGGGGGCGACTAATGTTTGCAAAGTACTCGGCAGCAGCGGTTAGGTTCCCAGCGGTTGGCCAGTAGTTGCTGGACGGGTTTGCAGTAGCACCATAACGGGTTTGCGGGCTAGGTTCAGGTACGAGGGCCGCCCCGCGCGCCCTTCGCGCTCGTAGCGCCTGTCACGCGCGTAACGTACACGCGCGAAGCTTGGTCGTTGCGAACTAGTTGTAACACGCAGTGTGACAACCGACGGACGCGGTCCCGAAATGGTACGGAAGGCGGTTGGTTGAGCCGCCATGTGCATGTGTGCGGATGGTTGAGCCGCACTCGGCTGTAGCTGTAAGAAGCGCCGCACCGAGGAAGGTCTAAATGAAGTCTGTAAGGTGGGGGGGGGGGGGGGGGGTCAGATTCTGACATAGGGCGCTCATCCCGCCGTTGAGCTGCAAGGGTGCGCTTTGCGGCGGTCACGGAAAGGTGACCTCGCAAAGCTCCAGTAGCTCCGGCGAAAGGCGCCCCACAACGTCACTCGTGCTCACCTTCGCGGCCTCGTCCGCGTCCACCGCCACGTCCTCGTCCACGCCCACGCCATGCAGTTGCTGCTGCCACTCGAGCAGTAGCGGTTGCTTTTGCGCTACTGTCAACTGTCGCCTCGAAGACGCGACGCTCGTAGTCCTTCATGAGGTCCCCAAAAATCGCGGAACCCAGATGTTCAGAAGCATGCTGAAAGTGTTGGGCTCGCAGCACGTCCAAAACACCTTGGTCACCGTGCACACGCTTGACCTCATTAAGCCTCCGTAGGAAAGCCAGACGAAAACGAAACGCCTTGTCGATGGCCTCGGCGTGATTCCGAGCTCTCGCGAGGTAGGGGGTGAAGTCTTGACTTCCAGCAGGGACGTAGGACAGCAGCTCATCGAGAGCTACGAAAAGTGCGGCCATGTGGGCGCCGAAACACGACATCCATAAATACTCCTCCTGGGCCGGCAGACGCCGGTCATCCTGCTTGAGGTACTCGTTCGTTAGGTCGGTGCTCAAAGGGAAGAGCCCAGACACTCGGCTCACCGGTCGAACGGCCTCGTAACTAAACTATGCTCGCTGCAGTAGCTCTGGCACCGCGAGGTAGTCATCCTCGTCACTCAGGGATTTTGCTCCGACACGGCCGCTCTGGGCTAGCTCTAGCAAGTCGGGGCGCTCTGCGGCTCCCCCGCTGCCTGTCGGCTGTCCCGCGATGCGCTGCCCGGAACCGGAGCCATGTGCCCCTTCTCCACCAACAACGCTCTCACGAGCCGTCAGTTGGGCCAATGTTGTTGCAAGCTCACGCAGTAATGTAGACTGAACCTTCACGTCTTCGTGTAGCGACTCAGGCGTCGGCTCAACGACGGGTTCTTCTCCATCTGGCATGGTAACGCACGGACGTACGGATGAGAATATCACACACGGGTGGCGAGCCGGGTGTGGTCTTGAACAACCTGGGGTGACCTTGCTCGCAACAGGTTACGAGACAGTTTTTACATCGCTGCGTAGAACGCAGCGAAAACTGGAAGATGGCAGGCTCAGCTGTTATGGCTGCTTTTATGTCTACTCGTGCTGCACCCAAAAGGGGCGCAACGACAGGTACCTAGTTCCCGTACCACTGAGCAGCACTTGTAGCTGAAAAGCGGTTAGGTCAAGGGAGGAAACCCCATAAACTAGTTTAGATCATACTATAAGGGTACCTGCCTGGATATTTTCCCCGCCCCCGGGACCCGGGACAGGACTGGCACCAGTGCACCCCTAGCTACTACACCTCTACATATGTATCTATTTATGTTTACTACCAGTAGTTCGGGTTTTTCTTTCCGCGTGGCGACTGTTGCGCGCGTTCGCGTTACAAATGTGGCACGCATGCATGCGATGCTCGCAGCTATATCGCGATATATATGAGCAGATAATCCTTACATCGTACAAGGTCGCTAAGGATTAGTCGCTACAAGGCACGGTGTCAGGAGGTAGCTTTTGATAGCCGCGCTCTATCAAAAAGCGCGGACGATCCGTGGATAACACACTGCGAGATGACTACAACGGCGCGTCGCCTACCCAGGCCTTTCCGTACCGGTAACTGGATTGCTGCCTAAACGGCCGTCGTAGAGACGCTGCACAACACACAAGCACATATCTTCGGATTGATTTATCCCTAATATTATGTATGTTTATGGGCGTACGTATATGCGCACATATATCCTGCTTATAGATCCATACGTATATGTGCTCGCACATACACATCCACCCGCCCACATATGTGTTGCTTCTGTTGCTGTCTTTCTTGTAGCCATATTCCCCTACTCTGGTGTACGTGTAAGGAAGCCTTCAGCCTCGCATGCGCGCGCTGCTGTATGGCAGCTTGCCCATGCCTGGTCTCCCTTCTCATCTGCCGGCCATTCCGGACCACTCCTCTGCTACTGCCACTTCTGCCTGGCAGAGCCTGCTGCACCAAGGCTAGTATTTGCAGTCGGCTGCGCAGTTTATGCCTCACTGTCGTGGGACCAAAATTTGATCCCATCGCGCCACTCTGCTGACAGAGTGGAACGATTGGTGCTCGCTGGCCCCGGGCTCTACGGCCCGCCCTTCACTTAAAGACTGCTCTCCTTTGACGGCCGTGGCCTTCCTGGAGCACTGGCGCCTGTCGCATGTGGGCAGGGCGCCTGCAGGCGCGCTGCCGCTAGCGCCTGGCACGTCGGTTCCCGTGTCCCTGTCTACGCCACGCGCCGCCAACAACTTGTCTGGTATGATTCCACTCTTGGGTGATGCAGCCCTTGGCGCCCCGAGACTCCAAGTGGCAACCGTGCGTGCACGATACCGTGCAGCAGTCTTTGCAGGGGTATGAGCTACAGCGCTTTGTGTCTGCGGGCGCGTCTCCTGCGAGTGCCGTACCTTACTTGGCTTATGAGACGCACTTGAGCATGATTTCGGATCTGCACATCAGCATCGCTGCCTCTTCGAGGCTACCTCGCGTGGTGCTGTGGCGTGGCCTATGCATGTTCCACTACCTCTAGGATACCGGCCAGCGCAGCAAGGAGTGCACTCGCCTGATGCTGTCGGACTTCACCTTGTTCGACCTGACGTGCACTCCGGCGTGGTCTTACATCACCGGGGATCAGCCCTTAGACGCCGCGCCCCACCCCATCATTGGCGAGTCTTCGCTTGGCACCAAAACCTGCAAGACTCGTCACCCAGGCGTGCTCCACCTGTGCTCCATGCTGCTGCCCCACTTGCGCGGGTATGTCTCAGCCGCCTTGGCGGCAGGTGTGTCCTTGGGCCCCTGGCTGTTCCTCGCGCTGCAACGGGGATGGGGGGGGGCGGGGGCTTCAAGGATTCTCCTTTGTCGTCTTCCACTCTGAACCGCCGCCTACAGTCTCACATGCAGGCGGTGGGCCTGTGCCACGACGGAACCGGTCACAGCCTTCGCCGTGGTGCTAGTTCGCTCGCTCAGCGTAACGGGCACAGCATCGAGGCCATTGCTTACAAATGGCTGCGGGGTTCCACTGCGACCTTGCGCCTCTACCTCAACCCTTCACGCCACGTGAAGCGCCTGCGCGCGTTCTAGTCCCACACCATTAGATAGGCCTTCACCCCCAGTACTCGGGCCCTTTACGCCCTTCTGGGACGCGGCTGCCTGGGTTGAAACAGGGGAGTGCGGTCCCCCTGTGCGTCCTTGCGCTGGGGCAGGTTGTAACCTTTTTTATGGGAAGCTCTATCTGCAGCGACACCCAGTTTGGTCAGACCGGGACGAAAAGGATGCAGTGAACGCGCTCTGCCTTGACCTCGACAAGTACCCTGCCCATGATCCTGTAAGGGCCATTGACGAAGGCGAACTTGCCTCTCGGCACGTGCTTGCGCCATGCCTGCAGGACGCCATCCACTCCGGCCGTGCCTGCACAGCTCCAGAGAGAACAAGGCGGCAGCCTTGTGATTGTGCTCGTCCGCAAAGGGGTCCGGCATGATGTCCGCGCGCGGAATGCGGAGGGCGAGCGGGAGGTCAGTAAAGCTCCACTCACATATCACCCACTGCGACGGGTCTTTGACTTTGGACATCTTGTCTGCAAACACGGGGGGTTTCGGGTTGCGGGGTGACCGGACCACCCGGAACTCAATTCTCCAGGCGGCCACGAGCATCCATGTCTTCCGGATATCCGACGGCATCAGCGCATCTGCTCCCTTCATGCTCATGAAGTCAAAGTGACCCGCTTGACTGTCTGCCAAGTACGTGAACTTCGCACCTCGCATCATGCCCGGGATCTGCTCGATGAGCGCGACCAGCACTTCGTAGATGGAGAAGATCTTGCGGATGGTGCTGATGAAGATGTGCAACCTCACCGGCTCCAACTGTTTGGGGGTAAAGCTGATGACCACCGGGCGCTCCACCTCCCCGGTGAGCACCATCCCCCCCCTCCCCCCTCGCCTGCGCCGTAATCGCCCGCGTCGCCGACGAAGACCATGCCAACTTGGCGGCCCCAGAAGCGGTCCCCATTGTGCTTGGAGATCACGTGCTTGATCCATCGAAATACCTCGATCAGCTCTGTCTCCGAGTTGAGCATGGTATCTCCCGGTGACCTGGCGTGCCAATCTTTGAAACTTTTTGGGGCCCAGTAGTTATTTGTTACCCCTTCGATAGCTATAGAAATTCCGACCCCTGAAATGATTTCAGACCCCTCCGGACGTCCTGAAGACATTTCTCCGGGGGGGGGGGGGGGGGGGTGTGCTGAAAAGGCTCTTCAAGCGAACACGTCCGGAGGGGGGTCTGAAAAGAAAATTGCCTATATGGGCCACTCACGGGGTCTGAAATCATATCAGGGGTCGGAATCTTTTTAACTATAGAAGGGGTTACCGCTCCGTTTACCGCGCGGCCGTCGTGATACTGAGAACTGTGGGCATGGCAAAGGAAACGACCGCATGGTCTTTCCGCGAGTCGTCGGAAAACCCAAGATCCCGTCTACTGACTTCCTTGGAGGTATAAACACAAAGCCATACATCCCACGATATACTGCAAGAAGCATAGGTGTGCCCCTGAGGGGGAGCGCGGAGAGATACGGGAGAGGTGGGTGTCAGCCGCCAAAAATCAGTGGCGGTAGTGGGTTGCGGGACCGGCGTGCAAAGCTTACAAACTAACCATGAAATGCATGCGCTTGATGGCATTATGTGTCTACACATCAACAGACAAGCGCGGCCCTGACAAACTCCATGAGGGCCACGCTTGTCTGAAATCGCTCGATTACAGCATCTCATACTGCTACGTAATGGCATGATCTGCACACGCGGCAATCGCACACACATTGCGACACGCCGGCGCAGCCGAAGCCGGCACTTCATACTTCGAGAGCGTCAAAATCGCAGCTGATGAGGCCGGAAAGCTCCTGCTCAGAGAGGCCGAGGTTGGAAATGAGGCGGCTCCAGCGAGGCGGTGTTTCGTCAAAGATGAACGTCATGGGCTGCACCAGGACTCCGGTGCCACCGAGGCACCGCAGCTCCTTCACGGCGGCGTACAGATCTCCTTTCTTGACACAGATGGACGCCGCGTAGAAGCCCAGCTCGGCCGCGCCGCCGGTGGTGCTCCTGGGCAGGTGGCACAGGGCAAACGGCGCCGTCAGCCGGTGTATGCGTACACGTATGCGGTACGCCCCGTTAACGTGTTGCCCCAGGGCATGTCATCACCTGTACAGAGCAGGGAACCTGTGCGCAACGCGCTTGGAGAAACCTAAGCCAACCTACAGTTGACCTGATGATAACGACCACCCGTCATACACGTAGAAAAACACCTCAAAAGTGCACCGCCGACAAGTCATCTCAATTCGCCACCTAGTCGTACTTCCACAACATTTGTTCGACCGCCTTGTCTGGAAACCCTGATGATGAATATCTGTATGTGTGTTTCATCCCTGCCCCGTATGCCCAGCAGTTGCGAGGATTCTGCCTGGTGAGCCCATCTTCTTGCAGGCCTGGGTGCCATGGCATGGGCTACGCTCCCGCCAGCGTCACAGATGGCAGTGGTAACACGCTAAGGCAGGGCCGGGGGGGGGGGGGGGGGGTCGCACCTGGTGTACACTTGGTTGATGGTGGGGCCGGTGAGGCCACCCAAGTTGCTCGGGGAGTCCATCAGGCGGGTGGCGATGTCCTCCGGGGAGTCGCCGTACCTGCCGCAGCGCGCGAGCCGCGTCCTCAGCACACCCTCCAGTTCCCGTTCTCCTGCTACTTCTGAACTAGCTTTGGGGGGTAGGTACTAGCTACGGGTTGCCTGCGACATGCTAGCCGGCCGGGCATTGGTAAAGCACTGCACTCGTACGAGGTATGACTGCACAACCTGCAGCGCCGTAATCGCGGCATCACCTGTGCCTTTTAGGGGGAGTGTGTAGTATCCACCCACAATTTCGCAGGCCCCCGTCGCAACCGGGGCCCCGGTAGATATTACGGACGGTTGCAGTACATTCATTCCATAACCAAAGACGCCAGTTGCACTGGGAGCCGAAGCTGACGCCCGGCCCGCAGCTATGATAATGCTGCCCCCGCGCTGCCCTTGGGAGGGCTCAGCACGGCCACCCTCTCGCAACCCCGGAGGACCTACATGTTGGCAGTCACGCTGAAGTACTCCTCCGCCTCGAGGTGCGCATCAAGCCGCTCGATCAGCTCCTTCACGATGGGCAGCAAGCCCGTGCGCTCCTGCGAGCGGCACAGCCACGTGGGGGGCACAAGGGGGGAGGGGGCAAACTAGGCTCAGCCGCCAGGCGAGGCATCAACGCAGCGGGCAGCGAGCCCGCCTGCGCGGCTCTCTGCGCTCAGGAGGTACGAAGCGGCGCACCTTCAGAGCGCGCTTGTTGGCCACGAGCACGCCCTCGCTGCTCATGATCTTGCCACCCTTGATCTCCTGCGGGGGTGAGCGCACATGCATGCGAGTGAGGCAGGTGTTGCACGGACGCCACGGAGCCCCTGCGTGGCGAGGAGCTCCCCGGCAATGTGCATGCTTGCTGAGCGAAGTACCGCCTCGCCTACTTAGTGTTCAGCGAATCGCAAGTAGCATAGGGGCGTACGAGTAAAAGTACGACGGGCGGCGCCGGGGTGCAAAGAGACTCACCAGCAGGAAAGTATCCATACTTTCCAAGCAGTCCAGATTCAGACAAAGGGATATTGGATTCCATACAAAATAGCGCAGAGAGTTCGTCTGCCCAGTAGAGGGGCCTCAAAAGTATCGAGCGCACACTTGAATGATGTTGCCCCCTGGACGCCCGCACCATGGGTGCCGATTTGGTCATGCGAACACTGCGAATAAGAAGCAGCTCTACCGGCCAAATGAGCGAAATGCAGACGAAACTGTAGCGGACCTATAGCGAATGTCCGTATGGTTGCGTGCAAGCCCAACTTGAGGCTGATGAAAAGGGATCTTACAACTTGCAGCTGAGTGGGCACCCATAGTAGGTACTCGTAGAAACATGCAGCGCATTAGCGCAGGTACTTATACAAATCTTGTAATGATTATATTCTGATAACATCTGGAAAGGACGAGCAAGACATCAAGGGGCACCAAGGCGTCGCCCGCCAACAAGCAATGAGTGTATCTCATAACTTATGCAAACATTGCTTATGCGTATGCCATAAGTAGTTATCTCATGTGTATCTTCTTGTGCGCATATGATTACCACACATATAAATAACTTATTCATGTTATGGCGTAAGGACCCCCAGCGGGACCTGTGCACATCTGTGGTTCACACCTTGAGGTTGTTCTCCTTGAGGGTGGTGCCGGTGGAGACGAGGTCCAGGATGATGTCGGCGCAGCCCATGGCGGGCGCGGCCTCCAGGGCGCCGTCCGCCGTCACCAGCCGGAAGTGCTCAAAGCCAGACTCCGTGAAGAAGCGCTCGGCGATGTTAACATAGCCGGTCACAATCCTGCGGTGCGGCGGCGCAGCGGAGCGGCTCTCAGGGCGCAGAGGCGGCTCACCACGGCGCGGTTGAATAACGGCCATCAGTATCGCACTTTCCGCGCACACGCCACAAAGCGGACTCAACATTGGGCGCAGTGAATAGCCAAATCAACAATAGTACTAGTAGAACAATATCCGGGTCAGTCACACCTGTGCGGGCAACTTAGTGTCAGTTACTAGAGATCGGCGCCCCGGAACCGCTTCCCATTCTATGTTAAGCACTGGTTAGTAGCGCCGTTCATGCCGTGACAATACCGTATGGGAGGACCGTGTAATTTAGGATGAGAGATCCGCAAATGGTACCCTGCTGGAAGATGTCACCGCCCGGAATGGAAGTCTCGGTGCCAGAGCGCGACTTTCCCTACATTTTTAGCTGATGATGAAATTCCTTGTGGTGCAGTACTTACGCCAGTATATCTGGTATTCAAACATAGCGCTATACCAGCAACTGGCTATCATCCTAAAGTCGTCACTATGTTGAGTCGAAAACTATCAGCTGGCGAATAGCTACTGGCCCAGAATGTGGCGACTTTGGCGACAAACCACGACTGCCGGTGAGTTGGGAGCTCAACCTGGCCAGTTTAGCGCCCAAACGACCTCAGAACATGGTTGGTAGTGGGGGTATGAGCCACATGGAACTCCGGGAAGCTACCGGATAATAGCTGCACTTGATTAGTAACAGGTTGTTAACAGTAACTACCCCCTTCCTGAAGTCGCCAGCAACACCACAGGTATTTATGCGTGCCCGGCCACGCTGCGCATGGGATTGGCCAGGCAGGAACGCTGCGACATCGGTGCCCACATTGGCGTCGGCTGGGCGTGCTGCCGGGCGGCCAGGGAGCCGGCTCCATCGCCCACCTGAGGGGATTCTCCGCGCTGAACTTGCCGCACGTCTTGAGGTCCTCCAGGCAGGTGATGTCGGCGCCCCAGCCGTACATGGGGATGCCCAGCGCGAGGTGGCAGTGCCCGAAACCCAGCTTCTCGTGGATGATGATAAGGTCGTCGTTGTCCCCGGCGACCTCGGCAAACATGTCGTACCTGCGGCGGGCAACATAAATCAGCAGTTAGCTGGCAGGGGCTGGGCCAACCGGGAGGCTGGTGGGGAAGGCGCATCGCCCTCCTGCCACACGGAGCCAGATGTGCCCCACTGCGCCGCGAGCACGCGATGGAATGTGCACAATGCCGGATACCAACCACAAGGGGTGCGCGAATATCCCCCTCCCTCCTCTCCGCATCAACAGAGAGCGCCGGACAGACGAGGAGAGTATAATCCTTCGGTTCTCTGCACATTATTGGCTTAGTCCCCTGTGCGGAGACAGATGAATGCAACAGCATTTCATTGTGTTGATCCTTGAACCCGATCGAATGGCATCGTAAGCATGAGGATGCGCTTCATTCTCAGCGGCTCACTCAGCAGCTGAGGCTCAGCTGGCTCAGCTACCTAGAGGGCCCTGCCAAGGTGGCTCTTCCTGGGCGGCTCAGCTACCCCTGTAAGGGTAAGCAGATGAGCCTTATCGGAGGACTCCTCTGGGCCTGAGCCTCATCCTCACAAGCACTCAGTGCGCTGAGAGTCGTGCAGCGCAGATGCTATCGAGGCGCAGTCAGCGGGCTTTCAACTCCTCGCCATGGTCGATTGCTGCTACTCACACTGCTAAGGACTACTGCTGCACAGCAGGACCAGTACGGTGATGTCCGCGCCGCGTCCCGTCGTCCCCTGGCAGCTTTTACATTGAGCGGTGATGGGTGGGTGGGCGGCAGAGAGGCCGCAGGTACACCTTACGGCAGGCCTCGCCTGGATGAGCCTCGCATGCGTACCTAAACGACAGTAAAGCACTGCCATCCCCCAAGTAGGAAAGGTCGGACAAGCCTCAGACAGGGGGTGAGTATCTGGTGCAGCAGGGCGACGGTGACAGCTTTTGTAAGCAGCGACAGGGGTGGGCGCCTGGAATTCCTTGAGAAATTCCAGGAATTGGAATTCCATAGTGATTCTGAGGAATCCCACGCAAACGGCCCTAAATCCTGAAATTGGAGTTGCTGCATTCCAGAAAATGCTTCAGGATTCCAATCACCCTCGAGTGAGATTCCCTGGAATTGGCCACATATGCTTAACAGCGTTGTTCCGCAGTAATGACCCCAAAAAGGCAGGACCTGTTCGCGGCGCTGTGCCCGGCGCTGTGCCCGCATGCTTGGCGGGCGTTCAGGGGGAGAGGGAGAGAAAGGGGGGGGGGGGGGGGGGGGGGGGGGGGTTACCCGACGATGCCCAGGTCCACGTCGCCGTAGACAAGCTTGCGCACGACGTCGGTGGCGCGCTGGAACCAGACCTCCATGTCTGGGATCTGCTTGATGGAGGCCACGTACTGCCGCGGGTTGATCTTCTTCACGTTGAGCTGGCTGGCCTTGAGCAGTTCGATGGTGTCCTCGGCCATGCGGCCCTGCAAGGCGCCCGCCACTGCGCTAAGCGAGCTGGCTTGCCCCCCCCCCCCCCCCCCCCCCCTGCGGATTGTCCTCTGCCGCCATCGTCCCACACCTTTGCTAGCAACACGAGATGGTCCGCCTGGATACTGCGCTTATGAATTTGGAGACGTGGTATTTACCTTGGAGGGCAGGCCCATCCGCAGGGCGCGCTCATCTAGGGGGACTCCGTCCTGAGGCTTTGACGGCATCGTCACACTAGAGGAGCCATTGTTCAGCCCCGCGCGGACCGCCACGCGCGCCACCCGCCGGGAACCGGCCACGCGCCGGGCCGCGAGGCGCACGGTGCACGGGGCCGCCCGCCCCTGCAGCTGCTGGGACCGCCGCGCCGCGCAGGGGGATTGCCCCACCGCGGCGGAGCGGGCCATCACACTCTGAGCGCCGACCATGCTTCGCCAATCAACTCTGCGGGGAGCGGCGGGACGGACACCGGGGGGGGGGGGGGGGGACTTCAGGACAGCAGCGGACGGAAGGTCATGGCACTCATTCAACCAGCTGCATTGCATGGAGCAATCCATGCGAAAGGGGAGTGACTGCGCGCTGGCGGCCCGAGTTTCATCTGCGCACTTCACAGGCTTCGTCCGCGGGTTCAGTACGACCGGCCGACCCGGCACTGCGACCAAATTTGCACCCGCATCCCCTCACTCACACATGAATCACCGGCCCAGGGCACGCATGTCGCTGTATGGCGCTGTATGGAGCTGTTGAGTGCTGTGCGGTGGTGGGCCCAAACCGCTGCCCGTGAGGTCGGATACCCCTCGGCCGCCGCCCTCCCAGCCCCCACGTCCCGGGCCCGGTTGGTCGCGCGACCACAGCGCGGACCTGCTGAGGTTGCTGCGCGAGAGCGGCACCGACTTGCGTCCTGGAGCTCACTAAAATGCTCGCCGAGCTGGCTTCCCGTGTGGAGCAGCTGAGGTTTGGGGGGAGCTGGGCAGCGACGACGGGTGGTGGGCAGATGGAGCCCCTTCAAGTGTCCAGTTTGGGCCCGAGATCGGCTGTTGCTGAGCCGCGCATAGCAGGCTGACAGTCTGCAGCAAGGCGGCGCTCAGCACGCGTCGCGCGATAATGGAGAGTTTGTTCTGCTGAATGTACGCTTATCCTTCCCCAATGCTTTCCGTCATTTTTCCGGACGCTTTGCCTTTAACCAAACCCATCGACATCATCATGGCGCTAGTGCGTGGCGGCGGGATGCGCGAATAAAATAATATATTCGTATAATTTGGTACAAGTTCCGCGCGGGAACTATCGTTACGCATACGAGGATCTGATCCACCTCGACAACTCCTAGATAGGTGTGCGTACCCAGGTACCCGTACTGGTACTCGTACAAGTACCGGGCCGCGGCGGATATTAAAAGGGGGACACTCGCAGTGCCGTGGTACGGTAGGGTTAGAACTATGAATTCGAATAAATTAGAATTATGAGTTAGAATTAGGGTTAGAATCAACACGAAATGCAACCGTATATATGCGAAGGGTAGGATCGAGAAAGTACCCCTGATTTAAGTGCAACATGTCTGTCGCTCCAGGCAACTTCTAAAAAAAACTGCCTGAAGAAGCCCACGCAAGAATGAGCTCTGCCTTAAGCTCGCCAGTTAATTAGGATGCAGTTACGAGGAAATTAGAAAAAAGAATGAAATACAATAGATAATGTCTTTCTAATTTGGAATTTTTTTCTTACCAGCATATAAGGATGCAAAGGAGACAGTTCGAATATAATGGATCAAGTCTTGCTAATTTGCTTTCCTTGAAAGAAAACTCACATATATATACCTGTACATACATCTTAGTCACATTGCGCATCGATATCAGACAGCACTAACCAAGGACATTCTTTGATTGGGTATTGTCCATTCTGTTCTTACATACACTTTTTGAATAGATAGCAATACAATATTGTAGGCCAATGCACATGAATGAGATTACCAACATGATTACTACGCGTATCTTGTCGTTGTACTCCCTCGCGGTACCGGTATTATTAGTAAATATTGCCTACCGACGGGTCGAAGGTGCACAAGGCGGACCATGCACACAGCGGATCATATATCGCAGAACAAGGTGCGCTCAAACCGATCCACAGCCGTCGGTGGTATGGGGCACTGCGCAATTACTGCATGACTCCGTACCGCATGGACTCCATAAGCGAGGGCGTCAAGGCCCGGGAATCATAGCTCCCGGTCACGACGATGAACGGCACATTGGAGAGCTCCACGTTAGGCGCCATGTCCTTGGGTTCCTCCCTGGGTATGGTGTTGCCGACAGGCACTGCTTGCTGGGACAAATCGCCCGCCTTGCGGCGGACATGGATGCCTAGGGCGTGAACACAATGATCGCGAAAAGCGTCCGCGATGGACTCTTGCTGCACACACAGGTGAGCGTCGTGAGATACCGCGAGGCTCGTGACTCCATGAGCGCGTCACCATAGAGGTACACGGTTACATTTGCAGCCAGACTATTGTGACGCACGCTGCTGCAAGCAAGCATTGACGCTTCATATGACGCATTGACCAAGGAACGAGAACATCATGGCAGACAGCCCACTACAAACTACCCATCCATAACATGTTGCTCTGAACCAGTGTAGTTGTAATGCACTCATGTTTGCTTCATATGTCCCCATGCCATTCGCCCTGGTGGGGGACAGCTGTCCACCATAGACAAGTCTGTTGTCGATTACATTGAGGGATCTCCACTGATGGCAATGATGATCTCGGGGGTGCTGAGCGCCCGGCGTGAAACGTTCTGCACCATGGCATAGTGATGCTTTGAATATACTTTTTGCCTTCTTGCCTCGGTCATGATCCTACCAGTCCAGTTGCGTAATGCTGGGCCCCGTGGACAGCAGGGTAGCGCTCGCGGGGTTCATTGCCGGCTCGGCCTTGCCTGCCGGCGCGGTTGCAGCCTCTCCATTCGTTGCAGGTGGTGATGAACCCGGTGCGGCGCCATTGCTCAATGGCACAGCTTCATCTGCTTTCTCGGCGCCTTCTGCAGACTTTGGCTCAGCTGCAGAGGGAGCGCCCCTGCTTGATTGCCCGAACCGGCTCTCCAGTTGTTTCTACGCATAGGAAAACACAGGCAAAGGCAATTAGCGGGGAAATCCTCTGCATGCCATCATTGCCCCGCGCTCCGTCTATAGGATGGCAGACAGTAAACGGCACAGGGCACGGTATCTGTTGAAGTAGTTGCGCCTAGAGTACTACGTCAGCACATATGTCGAGAAACAGATGCCGCAGGCACCTTGAGCTTCGCCAACCGGGTGGCTTTCTCTTGCTGCTCCCGCTCCTTCCTCTCCCGCTGCAGCTTGCTGAGGAGCCACAGATCTTCCAGGTCCTCGATGATGGGCACACCTGGGTGGGTCTGTGGCGGCAAGGGGCGGCTCAGGTAGCGCAACGCGGCAGTGGGCCAGGCACATTCATGCAAAATATGCAGCAAGGCTCAGGGCATGAGACTCTGGGACGTGCGTTTCTCCGTAAATCTGATCAGTGTCTGCACACAATGCCGGCGCTGTGTACCTTTGAATAGTCTTGGTCGTCCTTCTTCTCTTCGGGGTCAGAATCCCATCTGGGGGATTGCAACAATCGGACATACATAGTGAATCGCAACACGGCAAGCAGGTGAAGCTTTTATGGACTCGCTCCAGGCGCTGTGCGGCCATGCGTCTGTGTGGATTTCTTAAATACGCAGTTTGCCCATTCGTTGCCGCGCATGAAGAGGGCAGCAGCCGGCGTACCCATCCATGCATCCATCTTGTCCGAACGCCGACGCGGCAATAGTCATCCAATGAGTGGACAAGTCCTTCACCTGCTCAGCACCCTCGAGAGGAGGGTCTGGTACATCGTCTGCAACTTCGGCATCCTGCAGCAAGCGTCGTCTCAAAAGTGTGTGCGATCGCAAGTTCGGAATCCTTCCATGTCGGGTGCGTTGGACGCTGAGCCACGCGCCAATGCTGGAACACAACTGATCATTCTATACGGTCAATGATGCTTCGAGCTTTGCCTCAACTGGCGTGGTGTCTGTTTCATGGCTGTGCGTCCTCGCCCTACCTCGTGAGACTCTTCGCGATCCTGGTCGTCCTCGTCAATCCTGGTGGTGCCCACCTGAGAGTTCTGCCCAGAGCGGCGCTCTGTCTTCCGAGGGCGCGATGCAGGGTCGCTCACATGCAGGGAGAAGGGGCTCCCCGGGAAGTGACGCTCGCCGGAGACGACCTCCACCCGATAGAATCCCGCCACCTGCGGGAGCGGCACGTGCGTTCACACTTACCCGCCAGATTCTATGAGATTTGCGCGAGGTAAAACATCAAAGGCTCAAGGAAATGGAAGTATTCGTTACTCATTACATCTACTCTACTCTTCTTTGAGGATGCAAGTGGCGAGTACGAGTACGGGTGCCGAAACACCTATAATACCCCTGCTTACTATCAGACTAAAATCGGACTTGTATGTAAGCTGTGAGAACATTCTCTATAGTTCCGTGTACATTAAGCCAATGGCAGGTAGGGCAGCTTCTTATTTGCGGTGTTCATATTGGCGTGTAGTGGGCATACTTTGGGGGGGGGAGGGGCAGTGTTTCTCTGTTGATATACCAGTAAAGATTGTCTGTTTGATTCATGGCGATGTTTCATGTGGCTCGTAGGTTTTACTGCACATGGCGCTAAGAAGGGCTGCGCACTAGTGGCTGCTGCACCGTTACACAGTCTCCATTGGGCCACGCGCCATTCCGACGTTCAGTGTCAGGGCTTACCGTGGCTGTGTAGCTGCAGACGTAGATCCCCTTGGATGACTTTTCGGTGACTGTCACTGGGCACTCCACTCCGCCGTTCGTCATCGTGACCTTGGGTAGTCATGTGGGCCAAGGCAGAGTTAGCAATGCAGTATGTCCAGAAGCTCGGGACATTTGTATAGTTGTTATAATACCCAACACCTTGTGTACCCCACAAACACACTCCACAATCCCGCCCTATACTGACAATTCCACATACTACCCCCACAATACAATAAACACATATTGGTATGTCCCATAACGATGGTAGAGGCATGATATTCCACCCCTAATCAAAGTAGATATTAGGCGGGGTATAGATGCACCCTCACTCTACGTAATTCATATGACTTATTCAATCGATAGGGCGATAGAGTGATAAGGGGCAGCAAAAGCTCTCAATAACCTCCGCATTGCACACACAGAAGGCACGTGGCGTGTTGGGAGCAAAGATGCCAACCTCGATGGGAAGGGAATCGCTCAGCCGAGCGGAGGTTGTATTTCCGTATTCATCAATGGTCTCCACGTGGAAAAACGACGGCGTGCCCATTTCCGCAGAGCGCCTGATGCAATGTCATGGCAGCACCGCATCAGTTGGCTGATCAGCGCTGCTGGCTGCGGACTGCGGACGTGATTGCAGGCGCGCATCGTACTTTCCATCGCCGGAGAGGCGGCAGTGCTTGAGAGACGGCAGGGAGGGGAGGACGAGCACGGGGTAGGGCGAGTCCTCCACCTCCTCCACACCGCCCAGGGTGCAGTGCAGCTGATACCGCCCCGCTTGCGTGGCGATATACTCCACCGTGTACTTTCCATCATCATGATCAATCACCTGACAATGCAGTGGAATTGCATGCACGTTAACCACAGCAGATCAAGTTGCGCCGTCTGCAATTGCGCCGCCATGCCGCGCAGCTATGTGATGGCTTGGCACTTGACACAGAGCTGCCGCTCACCTTTCCGTGGACAGGGGCAGAGTCAGCCCCAGCAGTCAGCGTGCAGCGGAAGTCGTCGCCGCCACACAGGCGCTTGTTTCCCAGCTCGTCGTAAGCCTGCGCGGACATTGCCAGCAGCAGCTCAGTGGCTGGAACGTAGCGATTGGCAGAGACCTGCGGAACAGATCTCAGGCCCCCGTGCGCATAATTGGCCACAATGGTTGGCATATGTGTCGGGATACAGGTAGTCAGAGCCGCGCTTCAGAGTCCCCCTGTTGCTGACACCAGCCCCATCACTTTCCCAGGGGGAAGGGGGGGTGCTTTAACAAGACACATCTCACCTCAATGGACACGGTCGCGCAATGACCTGCAATGGCGCGGCTGATGCCGGTTCCCGAGATCTGGGTACGCATGGCCAAGTCAGCGAGCGGCTGCCTTATTGGGGCTGCAAGACAAGATGCAAGACAATGGGCACCCGCGCCCCACCTTGCACTTGCTTGGCTCCGCGCTGCTCTGCAGCCAGGCATCCTCCTCCCACTCGCCACGGAACACGCTGCCGTCGGAGAACAGGCAGACACCGTAGCCGTGGCGCATCCCGTCCTTCCAGGCGCCCTGCAGGCCCACACAACCACAGGTCTTCACATGCCTGGCTCCAGGAGCTCTACCCAGGGGGAAAATCTTGCAAGTCCCGGCGCGGCACCTCGTATTTGTCCCCATTGGCATACAGACAGATGCCTTCTCCGTCTTTCTTGTCGCACTTCCAGTCACCATCGTATCTGCGGGTGGGACACCAGAGGCGCCGCACAGAGATTTTGGAAGTTAATCAGGGGAGCTTTCAGGTGGAACTATGGCATGCAAATCACGGCAACTGCTGCTGCTGCAAAGGGGGGGGTGTACTTCTCCCCATCACTTCCGGTGAAGCGGCCTTTCCCATGGCGCTGCCCGTTCTTCCAGCCGCCAGCGTAGCGGTCTCCGCTGGCGTACGTGCAGCTCCCGATACCCTCGCGCACATCCAGGTGAAAGCCGCCGATGTACATTGTGCCGTCAGAAAAGATGAGCTTGCCGTTCCCCTGCCAACCATGACACCCCGCCCCAGTGGTGCATGCCGCTGTCAGCGAGATAACATCCACCATGCCCAACTTCTGTGGCTCCACCATGTGGCAATGCCCAAGACATATTCAGACGGAGCGGCCGCATGTCACCTCACGCAGCCCGGCCGCCCAGTGCCCCTCGTACGAGGCGCCATCGCTGTAGCGGCAGGAGCCCTCGCCCTGCACACACGCATGGTGGGCAGGATCCCCGTTGCAGTTGATCAGATCCGAAGGCCGCAGAAATGGCAAACTGTTTTGCAGCATCAGTGATTTAATTCCGCAATAATTCAAAGTGTGTTCTGATGGAGTGCCAGACAAATGTCATTTTCCTTCTTCAGGAGCGGGCCAAAAACAAGTATGTGCAGCGGACCCAAAGGCATGGCTACGAGTAAGCAATGGGCTGCGTTTATTCTCCATCAGATTTGGGGTTTTAGGGTTTGAAGGCTCTGGCGCGTCATGAATGGATTTAGGGTTTGTATGAGCGGCGTCCGGGGCGGCGCTCCACCTCCATCAGGTCATCCTTCCAGGATCCTTTGTACTGCAGCCCGCGCTGGGAGTCATGCATGACGCCCTGCCCGTGACGAACCATGCCCTTCCAGTCGCCGTTGTACTCGATGGCCTTGTCGGCGGAGATGTGCTTCCCCTGCACGCACGTCACCATGCACACCGGGGGTTGAGGGAGATGGAAATGCCAGCCCGTCGGCAGACATGCTGTTGCCGGGCGCCAGTGCGCACCTTCACCCTTTTGTTCTTGGAGTGCAGGCCCTCAAACACCGATCCATCGGCCTCGACGTACTGCCCCATGCCCTGCGTCAAGTGGGGCGTGGTGCAGGACCAGCGCACCGGGGAGCAGAGACATCAACAATGGCGGTGTAGACTGCCGGAGTCTCGGAGGATCCCGCAATGGGCGCTCATGATGCTGGCTGCAGCGTAGTAGGGGGCGCGAGTGTACGAGTGCGGGTGCCGGCGCGGAAATGAGAAATCGGTTTTCAGAAAGTGCCGGTCATTTCCAAACTATACTTTGAGCCGATGGTATGTAGAGGACACAGCGGAAGTTACGGAGTTCGGCCTCGTCACACTCCAAAGTATCTAGAAGTCTCGTTCTTATTACCGCTCCGGCACCCGGACACATCGACGGGTATGAGGCTGGGGTACTGTACGGGGCGGGCACCCCGAAACAAAGACAACACTGCCAGGATCTCCGTCAGGGTATTGAGGATGCATCTCACATACAATATGGCGGCGCGATGCATCCGATGTGTGCGCGTTTATCCGCGCGATGACCCTCTGCCAGCGTAGCGGTGATAAGCCATAAGTGAATTCGCACAAATACATCATGGTCTCCGATGTAACGACTTCGGATCCAATTTCCTGCTGCTATGGTGTATTGATACTCCGGGTTAAGCATATTATCGCACCCGAGCATGGTCACAGGCTCTTGCCGGCAACCAGCCCGGCGACATTGCAGACACGTCGGTGCCCCGTCAGTTGGGCCGCACCTCCATGTGGTCCGCGAGCCACTCGCCCTCGTAACGTTCGTTCGTGAACATGATCAGCTTGCCCCAGCCGGACCTGCGCAGCACAGCCCTCCCTGTGGTGAGTCTTGCTTGGCGAGGGGGGGGGGGGGGGGGGGGCTGTGGCTGGGAGCGCTGGGGCAGTGAATGAGGAGGCGGCCCCCACCTGTGGTCATCCTTCCACTCGCCGGTGTACACGTTGCCATTCTCGTACCGGCAGGTCCCCTCCCCGCATGCCTTGTCATCCACCCACTCTCCCTGACAGACATGCGTGTTGTTAGTCCACAACCATGTGCCTCCCACACGGAGTAGGCAATGAAGCGGTCGGGGCCATCCTGAGCCCAGCAAGTGCGGCTATCAACTCTTCATGATTCTCCATGCCCGTCGCCATCCATTGGTTTTACCTCGTACATGAGGCCGCTCGCAAAGACCATCTTGCCGCGTCCGTGCCGCTTGTCCAGCCGCCACTGCCCCTCGTACACGTCGCCGGTGGGGCAGGTGTGCCTGCCGACGCCGTGGCGGACCAACCCTCGCGTGTCGCCCTGAGCACGGGAGCCCAGCCAGGGAACAGTCACATAGATGGAAGGCCCAAAAGGCCACAGTTACTCATCTCTGCGTACCAGACTGGCATTCGTAACCCTTGTCTCAAACCGACACAGCAAAATTGGATGCATGCGCACGAAGGATTGATGCAGCTTTCGCTGCTGGCATGACACTATGACAGTCGCTCGGGAGTGTGCGCAACTCCGGCCGCGCACCTGGTACTTGTCGCCAGTGTCGTACTCCAGAGTCTGATCGCTCAGCTGCGGCTCCTGCGCGAGCTCCGCCGCTGTCCGCAGCTCGCGCACAGGGCCGGGCTCCTCATCCGCCGCCCTAAACAACCAGCAGCACACCGTCACGACCCCCCTCCACCAACCAGGACTCCTGCGGTCGAGCGCTCCTCCGAAGCCGCACAGACCGCACCGCAAAGAATTCGCCAGCCGTAAGCTGGGGAGGGGGGCTGAAGGGCACCAAACTGCGGTGGAGTACTGAGCCCTGCGGAGGAAAGTGTCACCTTGAGGCTTCAGACGCATCCAGCTGGCTGTCGGGGTCGATGCCAATGTCGGACAGCTGCCCGCGCAGCCGGGCGACTTCCCTCTGCAGCTCGGCCGTCACAGCACTGTCGGCGCCGCCTATCTGCGCCGAGGCGTTCCGCGGCCCTGACTGGCAGGACGGCTGGTCATTGTCGTCATGGATCTCCTCGATCACTACAGTCATGACTGCTGGTCCGAAACCTCGAGTGGCGCCGGTTGTCGAGACTTGTTGCAGAGCGCCTAGGCGTGGCCCGTTTGCCTCCCGGCGGTGGATTCGCGGCAGCGTTTTCGTCGCTTGTACGTGTCCGAGCAGAGGCTCGGTTGATCGGGCGCCTGAGGCGGACATTTTTATCGATGCACGCACACAGTAGGAATGTGAAACAGGGAAGCATTCTCAGGCATATGTGTCCGTCTGCGGCTGGCGCCACAATGAGTTCTGAGCGTCCCCAGGGCACAGTGCGGCGAAGGAAAACAAAAGGCAGCGAGACAAAAAGCAAAGCGCGACGAGGGCGGCCGGCGGACTCGCGCGGACCTCCTGGTGGCTGCTTGTCGCTGCTGTCTGCGGCTCGCCGAGCTGGATGTGGCAGCGTCCTTTACCTACAAACTTGTGAGTTGGCCAGCTCCAGATGGTTCAGAGCCTTATGCGGTTCGGCGCGTGCGGCGAGGAGAAATGTAACGCCGCTGGAGAACGAGGTGGGCGAGGCGGCACAGTGACGATGACGGTTCAGTTCCAGGAGTACGATGGAGTACAGTACGTGATGCTGCGCTGGGCGCGCGCGCGCGACAAGCAGGAAATCGCGCGCGGGTCTTGTTATTAGGCGACGCGCGCGGCAGCGGGAATGATACACCTTGCCAATAACAACTACGTGCAGCGCATTACTGCCCCATTACCTTCGGTGAGCCACGCGCGGCAGTCAGATGACCGATGCACTCAATACCGCCATGAAGAGATATTATATATGCCACGATCTGGTGAGTAGAGGACATTAAGAAAATATCCTCTTCCTCTTAATTCCAACAATTGCGAAAAAACTATCTGCACATAAAACGCCCCTGTCGGACTCCTGGACTAAAAACAAATGCCGTACCTGTACAGTGGCGAGTGGAAGGATAATCACATGCGAGCGCCGCCTCCACATTTACTGCCTCGGCGCACCCAGCCCCCGGCCACCGCCTCTCCCCTCGCCAAACAAGTCTCACCGCAGGGGGGCGGGGGGAGTATAGGGGGTGAGCTGCATTTCGGACGATGCTGGCTTGGGGTGACACGCACTTGAAGGCATAATATCAGCACAGCAGCCTGGACTTGGAACTTCCTCCTCGATCATCTGCCGACTAATGCATGTGTCCGCGATGTATATCTCTAATGACCTCGGGCAGCCTTGAACACTGTACCTTGCTATGCTCATTTTTTCGGCACAGTTTTCGGGCAGAATTGCTAGTGGGGGCAGCTGCCAGACCCCCTTCCACCTCTAACCAATCCTCTCCCCCGTGCTAGGCCAAGCCGCCACAGCACGGCGCCATGACAGCACCCCCCTAAATAGCCCACCACCGAAGGCCGCAAGACCGCCGCCAGCATCCGTCTGGCTCGTAGCTCCTTAGTTGGCTAATATTAGATTGTATCCGCCTGCATCCGCCTTCAGGCACGTGGCAGCCCCCCCTCCCCCCCCCCCCCTGTGTGACGCAGCAGCCCTCACAACCGACTGCCTCAATATACATTTGCAACGCCACTGGCAGGGGGCTCTAATTTCTGCCAACACACAAAACTTAGGATCAGATGACAGCGGCCAGTGGCCAGGCAAAGTCCGTACACATATACAAGGATCGGCGGAGAAGTTCGGAATCATTCAGCGGATCAAGAGGCGCGACAGCAGCTCTGGCCGCCGACGCCTCGGAGTTTCTAAGCTTGGACGGAGATCACAAGTATGCAATCCACCGCGTCAGATAACAACATGGCATAGTTGAGTTAACCGGCCTCGCAGTCACATCCTGGGCGGGGCTATTCATGTACACAGCTGCATATCGCAGGGATCAGCAGAGCATCATGGTAATTGGAAGCGGAGCTGAGGGCGGGACCCAAACGGTGCTCAAGCAGCGGCAAGCATGCCAAAGCAGCCACTCGGTCGGTGGAGCTACTTCCGAGCGCATTGAATTCACTGAATGAAATGAAGGTACATAGTCCGCTATTTCAGCGTGAGCCGGTCAGGAATCGGCATGGAGGCACCAATCAAAATTGGGGGATTCAACTCAGGGAAGAACGTTTTCCAAGGGAGGGCATGGGGGGGGGGGGGGGGGGGGGGGGCGCAAAGGCAGTCATCGTCGCCAACTCTTTAGGTATCACAGTCTATGCGTTAGCTCACTCACAGCCCATAGACCCCCCCCCCCCCCCCCTCCTTTCCTGTGGTCCTCTCCACCCCGATGGCTGTGTGGGGCAGTGTGATGCCCCGTAAATAAGCCAGCCCACCGGCCGCACACTCTTCAGCTGCTCCGCGCCGCCCCCGCCGCAGCGCCCAGTACCCACGCCGCCTTGTGCCACAGCCGCTTCCGCTCAATGCGATACGCCAAGGCAGCGTCGCCCAAGTCGCCGCGCCCGTCGGCCCCGCTAGCCAGCGCCGCCTCGTCCTCCGCCAGGCTGGTCGGCCACGCCACAAGATGCGCCTCCACGGCGTCCGCCAGCGCCGCCAAATACGACGCCTCACTGCCCTCACCATCTCCATCGTGGGCTTCCTGCAGGATGCCGGGGCAGCAGCGCTCAGCCCGGGATGTGGAAGGGCTGCCCAGGAAGCTTCTTTGCCGCTAACGGCACGGGTCAATCGCATGAAGATACCAGCAGCCTTGTGGTGAGGAAAGGTTCAGCCACGAGAAGGGGGGGGGGGGGGGCAGGAGTGGGCCACATACCAGGCGAGCCAGGGAGCCGATCACTGCCTTCAGCCGCGCGTCCTTGGAGCGCACCTGCAGGGGCCAGACAGGGGCGCAGGGAGTTCAGTAGTTTGGCAGGGGGGGGGTGTGGAGTTGGGGCGGGGGGGGGGGGGGGGGGGGGGTCTCTGCCAAGGAGCGGAAGGCAAGCTGTGAGCTCCGTCATCAAGAATGGAGAGTGTAATTATAGAGGTCGGCTGGAATAGTCAAGAGATACCAGGCCGGCTGCTCACCTGCAGCCACCGCTCCCCTTGCTCCGTGACCGCTGCCTCCAGCGCAGCCTCCACCTGGGCCATGTCCAGGCAGGCCCCGGCGGGCTGTCCTTCCCCCTGCGGCCCCTGGCCCTCCTGCCCCTCATGGGCGGACGCCCCACCCCCGCCTCTGCTCGCGCCGGCGGCCGCTTGCGCCAGCGCTTCAAATGGCAGCTCGTCGAACGGGTTGCCGCCGGGGCGGATCATGCCGTAGCGACGGAACAGCTCCGGCGTGGGCGCAGTGTTGCAGCCGTACGAGAAGCAGACCTCGGCGCCCTGGCATCGGCAGCGTCGGAAGTGCGCCCGTGGTTAACAACACTGGGCGATCTCAGCCAAAAGTGCAGCGGAAGGGGGAGACGCCGTCCCTTGGTGCCCACGCCATCCTGTGGCTATGTACCGAAGCAATGTTTCCCGGAACCTCCGGGCCATTGCTTGAAGTATCGACACGAGCCCAATTTTTTTGAGGCCGATGCATGTCCTAAATGTTTATGCAGCTGCTGTTGAAGAATCCAGAAACATCATGCAGGACGAAGGCGTTGTCCACGGACTTCAGGGAAGGGTGTGACATGGCAGGGAATACAACGCGGCCGGGGCAGCTGCTGCGGGTAGGCTGCGACTGCCAGGAGTAGCGAAAACAACACTGTGGCGGACAATTCCTCGTGTGTCCTGTAGGATGGACCAAGATGGAGGCACTGTGCAAAAACATCCTCAGGCTGAGAGGGGGGGGGACGGGGGAGGGGTAGTCCGCGTGGGAAGAGGTTGTGCTTGGCGGCTGGCTCACCTTTGGGATGTCCCGCTGCGCGCAGACGCGAACCTCCCCCTGCAGCGCCAGCACCGCCTCGTCTGCCGGCGCCTCCCATACGGCGAGCTGCACCTCCGCATTTGGGTTCTGCAAAGCGAGGGGCACGATGTCTGGGTGAGTGGAGGCACCACTTGGAACGTACATGTGCAACATCTGCAGCCAGCCGATTGAGCCGGTGCTTTTTGCTGCTGTCAGTGAGCAGGTGATACTTGCGGTGCAAACCACCGACCCCGGTGCTGTGGAACAGCCAGGTAACAAGTACAATGCAGTGAGGCGGGAATTGCTGAGATCCGAAGTGTTGAGCGAGAACGTTCACGGCTATTCCGGCAAGGCTCTATTTCGGTGCGGAGCCTCCACAGGTCAAGTCACAAACACCTTTTGTGCAGTGCGATTCTGCATGTTCCTCGTGGTGGTGCGAGGTGATGGAGGGAGAGTCCGGACATGGACGTGGGCTGTTGCACTAATGCACTATCGGTCCTGCGGGGCGCTGGCAGGAGCAGCATGGAGGCGTGCCGCTATCGCACGGCGAGGGAAGCACTGTTGAAGAGAGTACAGGCAGGTGGTGAGCGACTGCACCCCCCCCCCCCCCCCTGTTCAAGCGAGCCAGCGAGAGCGACTGCCCGCAGGAGTATCTATTCACATTGATTTATGCGTGCTCACAAAGACAGTTATATCATGGATGGCGTTTACTGCTCAATGTCGGGTCTAGCACATGTGATCATCATTGACATCTAGCATAAGTCGCCTATTCCAGGGAATGTGATAGGGGAGAAGGGGGCGGGGGGGGCGGGGGGGGGGGGGGGGGGGGGGGCGTAGCGCACCTCCCAGGCGTGATTGATGAGGTCAATTAGCGGGGACAGCACAAAGGTTTCTGGCGTTGCGTCAAACGCGCGGCTGCGCACAATGGCGAGCGCCCAGGTCAGCAGGTCGAGCGTCATCCCTGCCGCCCCTTCGACGGTGCTTTTGCCCAGGAGCTCGGCCATCTGTGCGCGCTCCTCCATGGCTGCGTCTGTGCAACAGCCGCAGCGGCACGCTCAAGGGATCAACCCAGCAATGCCAGCGATAAATGAACGCGGACGGAGTGTGGGATGGCGGAGCTTCCAAAAGCTCCGCGCTATGATATTCAATTCCGTGCCGCAAGCAGCAGAGCAGTGGACGCATGCTCTCCACAGCGCCAGACATCTCACTGGTTCAAACAAGCAAGGGAGGTGGCTGCATGTCGGCGGCCGCAGTATACAGCACGAGCCGCATGTGGTCGCTATGCCCGAGCAGGACGCGGGGAACGCCGCGCAGTGTGGCACGTCTGGCTGGCATCGAGCTGCGGCACGTACCAATCATCTCTGGGTCCTGAAGCTCCTGCGATTGTGAAGAGCAGGTTCGGGCCCAGTAAGAAGGGGGAGGGGGGAGTGAGATCCTCTGCCCCTCCCAGCCTGCTTGCCGGCAGCATGGGGGGATGTGCAGAAGGCAGGATAACACCCACCTCCAGCATCTCCGCGGGCAGAGATGAAGGGAGCGGCAGCTCCTCGGGCAGCAGGCGCAGATACAGAGGCAGCCACTCGCCCAAGGCCGCCACACCCTGGCTCTTGGAGGAGCCCGGCATCATGCGGAGCAGGCCCTGAAGTGCGCCGCCGCTGCTGCCACCGCCTGACTTGCCTGCCAAGAACAGCGAAGGAGAGAGGCTGAGACAAGGAGGGGGGGGGGGGGGGGGGGGGGGCTGATTCCGCCCATGCGCCCCACACAGCTCACCCGGCGATGCTTCAGGCAGAACGGAGCGGTTGAGGCCAATATCCGCAACAGCCAGCATTAGCCGTAGCTCCCAGCCGAGCGCATTGAAGCCATCCTTGCCGATGCCGTAGGCCACAGCGCCCAGCAGCGGCCACTCGTCCAGGTAGCCGGCCTGCGCACCACCGGGCGGGGGGGGGGGGGGGGGGGCAAACGAGCATGGTAGACAGCGGTGGCGTCAGGGAGAGGGGGGCGGGGGGGGGGGGGGGGGGTAGGCTACTTGGTAATGCCAAACCACAGGTACCGCGGGGCGCTTGGCGCGTGCTGATCGGGTAAACGCCGTCCACACCCAGGAGCTGCAGGATGGCCCTGGTGTGACATGCGCGTGAGGGGGTGGGGGCTGCCCCTACCTGCAGCTGCTCCCATGTGGCGCCCGGCAGGCTCATGCCGTAGTCGCGCCCGACAATAAGGCAGCAGCTGCGGCGCGGGCAGAGCCGCAATTCAGCCCCCAGCCCACAGGCCGCGCTCATATGTTCCGCTGGGCGGCCACGAACGGGTCTGCGGCGGCAACGCGCCTGAGCGGCACTGACAGCAGCGTCTCGCCTGCCCTGAACCCCCTTGCGGCGAAGAGGCCTCGCCCGTACTGACCCTGCGTGAGCCAGTGAGACCATCGGAGTGAGGCCCACATTGCCCGCCGGAGTCTTGAGGCCAGCGCGTGTGCCTCCAGCCACGTAGCAAGTAATGCTACTGTATATGGATATACACTTTAATTTGCCAACAAACTAACGGCTGATGACTACGCCAGTGTAGCAATTGGCAATTCCTGTCCGTCTGGTATGCATTTTTATCAACCCTTGTTTTCACTCGCCAGCGTACCACTGATGAGTTGAGCAGGGATTTTAAATTGCGTAGGACTTTGTTTTTTCTGTTTTGGACTCAACACCCCCCCCCCTCCCCTCTCCCCTTTGCCGAGTGCTGCACATCTCAGCGTGCTCCCAGCAGGCACCTTGCATGCCCTTCAGGACCCGCTCGGGCCGCAACAGATGCAACCCTCGCGCACACGCACCTCCTCCAGCGCGAGCCCGCTGGCGTCAACACCCAAGCAGTCCGCCAGGCCGGAGAAGTCCGCCTGGGCGACCGCCTGCCCGGCCGCTGCAGTGCGCAGGGCGACAACGGGCTGGGGGCTTGGCCCACCAAACCGGCCTTGGGGCACGCCAGTCCGCGCCACGCATCGGCGGCCACCTGTTGAGTGGCGGTTGCTAATCGCTGCTGTGCTGTGTGGCGTCGCCGTGTGAGTCGGCGCACGGGTGATAGGCGACATCGGAACTCGCGCCGCCGGGCATTTGATATATTCTGGAAATTGAGCCTTCATCGACCAGCAGGCGCAGGAGGCGTCTTGCACGGGCGCGTCGGTCACCTGGTGCCAGGGTGTAGCTGCTGGCACTGGCGCCGGCAGGGGGTGGGGAGGGGAGGGGGATCCAAACAGAGTTGGGTGCGGTTTTGAAATACCAAGGATGGTGATGGCGCCCCGCAACAGCAACCTCGGAGGGTTTTCGTAATGCGCTGATACGGTACTCGAAGAATGCGGTGAGGATATCATGTTAGGGTAACAACCCTAGATCTCGACCTCACTAACCCTCCTGTGTAATCTCATTATCGCTGCTGACTAATCCTTAGATTACGAGACACGCTTGACAGCGCCGGCGTGGCATCCCGGCATCCCGCCGACTGCTGAATATATACCGCAGCGCAGACCACCTTGTAAATAATTCACTTTTCACCACCAACAACTCTGGAGCCGACCATCTCGCCACATTTGGTGCTTCTACCTCCCTCGATCACGGGACTCTTTCGCTACCCAGCGATCTCACCGACGACCACACTACACCTGCTCGTGACTACGAAAACGGTTTCTTTTGCCCGTATCACTTGCGTTTACTGTGTCGTCGACCGAACTCGTCACTTACCGCTGCCGACGGGCGGAAGTGCTGCCCGATCTGCTGCGCGATCCTGTTTTCTCAAAACACCAACTCGTCACACAATACCATACCATACCACCGAAACTCATACCTCGACTCGTGTAGGCTTGTCTGAGACTTGCCCATTCGTACTCGTAAACCTCACCACTGCACTCGCGAGTTGATACACTCGCTTGTTGCGCAACTTTTCAGTGCAGTCGTCACTCACACGTGTCGACTCGTCACTTTTGAGAACAACTCGGCCCACAGGTCGACAAGTTGTCGGACCAACGAGCCACCATCAAACCAGTTAACAGCTTTCCCGTAGCAGAGTTGCACCAGTACTCACAATACTGCGTGTCGCTACGTGGACCGTTTCACAGTCGGCTTTTTTATTACACGCACCAGCAGTCGCTGATTACGACCGACTCGCTAACACGCGGTGCTTTTGTAAGAAAAGGCTCTCAAGCCTCTTGTTCTCAACAACGTTTGCCGACTCACACTTGCACATTACACTGTGTTTTTTACACACGCACATCACACTGTGCTTTGACAAATTTTAGATTTCACACGACTTTTTGTTTCCGATCTAAACTCATCACAATGAGCTGGTTGTTTCCGACCTGGAGACCAGTTGTCGACAGGTATCACATCACTGCTCATAAGTTGGGGCAGCTTGCTATCAACAGTTCGGCTACATTATTTCTATACCTTTGCTGAGTAAAGCAAAGCAGCACATACAAACGTTACAGATGTTGCAAGACCCGAAGCAGCATCTTGTTCAATCACACATGCAGCAAGAGACTTTGAATGCCGAGGCTCTCACGCCCATGCACTATGCTGCAACTACCAATCGACCCAGAACTAACAAGAGGGGACGATACAATATCCAGTTTGATAAGACTGGCACTACTGACAGAGAACAAAACCACAAAGCCCAGAAACCAAGGTTTGATTGGGTGTCACCTCATGGCACACCAATCTGTTCTTACTGTAAGGGCTTGGGCCACACATATCACAAATGTTTTGGCCTCCAAAAAGACAGGGATAATGACACAGAGGACCACAAAAACATACACAGACCTGACCGGCCAACCGGCCCACTACCAAACACAATCAAACACAACACCAACAACCAAAAGACCCAATACAACAAAACAACTGCTGCTGCTCGCAAGAGTGATGGTATGTACAATGATGACAGTGACACAACAAACCTTAGGGCTGCTCTTAACAATGCGCAAGAACAATTGACTGCGCTGAGCAAACACATGGCACAGAAAGGTGCCCAATCAACTGCGGAGACCAACAACAAAACAACTACTACCCACTGAATAATTTCAGAACAATCATACTTACCCACAAAACCAATAATCACACCACCTCAAAGATGCTCCCTACTGCTTGAAAACACTAACTCATGCTGCTCAGGTGCAAGCTGGAGCTTGGTGAGCCCCCTTCCTTTTACCTTCATCATTTGATGTCACTACTGCTTGTACTCATCACAACACTTCACAAAACAAACAACACCTGATGAAACAAACAAACCAAACATGCAAAACACACAAACAATCAGAACAAATAAACAAAACAATACACCACACAAACAATGAAAACAACCAAAACATTATACAAACCAACAAAACAAACAAAAATATACTACCTGAAAACAGAAACACATGAAACAAAACATTAATCATAACAACAATGAGAGACCGCGGTTGACAACACAACAAGCCCTAAACCAACCTTCCGCAATCAAGCATCTGCTCTTGCGATGTGTCACCATATAAATTCATGTGTGGCACACTCCTGCCATACTGGGTTCCGATGTGGTGGCAGCTTTAGGAATCAATGGTGTGGATTGTGCTCAGCCAATTGTATCCCCTGGGGGAGACCCTAGGTGCGGGTCCTGGTCATGACAGCCACTTGTCTCAATAATCAGTTCCAACCCGGAGGCAAGATCCATTTGATTATGACAAGCACCCGTCATGCTGAACCTCATGACAACCCACCGCCGTGGTGCCCTGTATTCGGAGGGGTACTGGTTCACACGGTAGTACGGCTTTGAGAGTGCCTCTTGACAATGCACAATGATCATTGCCCTTTACCAACATGTCCGCTCTTCTTTGCATCGGGCCAACAACATGCTCTGGTCTTTGGGTCTTTCACAGTCGCGCCATCAACGGCGTAACACATACTGTCATCAACACAGATATTGACCACCAAAACACATACAAAAACCTGAAAAACCCTTTTTGTGTCATTATCACTATCATATTCTACTACCTGTGACACACCAAAGTTCCCTGTCGTTGACAAACATTCACTTCGGAGTTTCAACTCTGAACATCTGCCATGCTGATTGTTCAGCGTGTGACTGTCACCTGACAATGACATATGTTGCTGCTGCATTTGCTGACACACTGCGCTGCCATACACTTTTCCACATATATCACCGCCGGGTGACACCTTTATGGCGGGGAGGAATGTGAAGAGATCATGTTATGGTAACAACCCTAGATCTCGACCTCACTAAATGCCCTCCTACGTAATCTCATTAGCACTGCAGACTAGATTACCAGACACGCTTGACAGCGCCGGCGTGACATCCCGCCGATTGCTGAATAGCGACTATGTACCGCAGCGCAGACCACCTTGTAAATAATTCACTTTTTACCACCAACAACTCTAGAGCCGACCATCTCGCCACAAATGCTCGCCAACTATACCCCTGGAGTACAGCTTGCTTACCATTAATTTTGAAGCGTACTGAGCAACTCAAATGGTCATTCTTTTTGGTTAAAGGGAGAGCGTCAAGAGAACGCACCCAAAGTACTATGGAAGGAAAAAGCCTACATTTGAGCAGAACCATCTTAGAAGAACTCGAATGGTCGCTATACGAACTTGTCGGAAAGACAAAAAACCGACCACGCGACTACGCGACCACGCGCGCGACGACCATGACCACCTATCTTCGCTACCAAATCGTACCCCTGGGACCTTGCCGGTACTGTAACGTGCATTTCAATCATGCATTCGAGTCTGGTTTGTGCATGATTGAAATGCACGGTACAGTGCCGACAAGGGAAAAAAAAACAAAAGTCCCAGGGGTACGATTTTGCCAAAAATATATGGTTATGCCAGAAAGGGGCGGAGGCTGTTTTACACGGAAAAGCGCCATTGTATGGCTAGGAAGGTTCAGCGAAAAGGGAGGGAATGTCGGAGGAGGAGCTCGGAGGGCGGAGGCGGAATAAGGGAGGGCGCGGCCGAAGGCAGCGAGCTGGAAGATGGCAGACGAGCTGCTGGTGGTTGTCCTAAGTAGCTCCCCAACCGGGAGCGCAGGGCTCGCGGACAATGGGGCAGCCCGTACCAAAACCCGATGGTAACAATTACTTAACCGATTGAAACGGTCTTTAGTTTTCAAACCACTAAAGACCGTAAAGATCGCACTAAGACAGTTTTAATCCGTTAGGAAACCCCATACACACGTTTAGAACATTTCAATCATGCATTTGAGTCTGGTAAAAGTAAAGTAAAGTTCGCCCCGGGACATCGGCCGAAGCCGCCCCAACACTTGACCTCTTATGCCAGCTGCAGTCGTACGTCTGGCATAGCCCGTAGACCATTGCCTCATTCAAACCCCTAAGGGCTTATGCATCAACCGGGGAAACCCAGGACACGCCGGGACGATACTGCCGAAAATGCATCGGCCCGGAGTCGAACCCGGACCTCTCGCGTACGAGACGACCGCTCGACCGAGCGGACAAGGGATGTACCTTGTCTGGTTTTGAGTCTGGTTTTGCCAGTTTACACGCGGTTCGTTTACGACTGCGAGCGCAGGCAGTCGGCAGGCGTGCCGACCAAACGAAGGCGGAAGATGTCTTGAGTGGTAGAAGGGGTCTCGCGACAAGAGGTTCTCGATCGAGACGCAGGCGCATCAGACGCGGACGGGAGATGTTGACGCCGGCATGACATATGTCGGACGTGTCGCGGAGCTAAGGCGTCGTCTCCCGACGGCGCCGTATAGCATTGACCGCGCGCCATGGTAGCGTGCGGCAAGAGCCGGAACTGCAGGCCAATAGAAGCAGGGGGTAGAAGTGGCCAAGTTGGCGACGAGTGCCCAGCAAAGCAGCGGCACAGGCACCCGTAGGACGAGTACAGATGCGCGCACGAGCGCGAGAGCGCGCCGCCACGTACAGCCAGGTGAAGTCTCGGAACACGTTGTATCCGACGCGATGGTAACTTTGTACATGTACTGGCGATGCAGGTTAAGATAGGTGGACACGCAACAACGCGCGATGACAACGATGTAATGCCGCTGCCATCACCATCGGTGGTTGTTTCGCCCCCTTGCGCGACGAGCAACGGGTGAAACGCACAACGCTGAGGGTCGCGGGAACGTGGGACCATGTGTGGTCGTGTCGGGGTGTGTCGGGGTCGGTTGTCGGCGACGTCGCAGAAGACCCGCCGACTCGGTAAGCTGTCGCCATGGGTCCTTCTTCGCGAGAGAGGTGAGCCGGCCGCCGCTGCTATACCAGCGACGGCTGCTGACCACCCCACATAGTGAAGGCTTAGGATGCTGCCACGAAACGCACAAGTCGCGTTAGGTGGCGGAGCTCTTCTCCGGCGGGCAGCTCGTGTTGTCACAGATGCGTTGCCGTGACGTCGGAAGCGGGTTGGCCGGCGTAGAGGCCCTTGTAGCCTATGCTGGCCCGTAAAGATGCCAATGATGTCGGGGCGAGGGTGACGACGAGGCGGCCGCTGCTGCTGCACCAGCGACGGCCGCCGAAGTCCCATACCCAGAGTTGGCCAAGGTTAGTTACGTACACCACGAGACGCCAGGCACGCCCGCTGGTAGAGCTGCCCCGCACTAGCTGGGTCCGTACGCCCTGGCGGGCAGCCGCAGGTTGTCGAGGTCATTGTAACGACGACGTTGCAGTAGGAGGCGTCAGAGACGCATCGGTACGAGCCGCACAAACGCCTCCCACTGCGACCACAGCAAACGTTGTTCAAGCTTGATTGGGGCGAGGGCGACGAGCCCTCTCAAACACCGGCGCATGAGCGGCGCCAACCCCCGTAACAGACCAATTACGCAAGTAGTTCCGGAAATCCACATCATGTATGACCGTTGATGCCACGACGCCCTACTGCGAGGACACGCGGACCGGGTGGCAATGTCTTGCGGGACAACAAGTGGTCGCCCCGACGACACGGACGTCCTCCTCCGTCCGCGCCAATTTATTGCGGTGGGCGTAGTTGTCGCCGTTGACAACCGTGACGAGCAGCGACCATGGTGCCGAGCGCGTCCACCTCACCCATACCTCAAGAGTCGACTACTGCGAGCAGGCGCTCCACTGCGAGAGCCCCGAAGGCTTGTACTGCGACTCGACTTCGGGTGTTAGGGTTTAATCCCCCAAACAGGGACCCCCCAGCTCCAATTCCTTGCCGTGCGCATCGCTACCCGAAACCGTCCCAGCTGCAAAGCCAAGGCAAAAACTGAAAACGACATCGGGCGCACGAGTAGGGGAAACCACATAACCGAGGGGCTATCTGTCGCCGCCTGATATTATAACGCATGTGTGCGGCACGACGACTCACTTCAGGGTGGACGAACCTCGGTGCGGACTTGTTTAGCCTCAGTGGCCCTCGCGCGCACAAGTACGCGAAGCCGCAGCCGAAGGCAGCGAGCTGGAATATGGCAGACGAGCTGTTGGTGACTGTCCTAAGTAGCTCCCCGGCCGGGAGCGCATGGCTCACGGGCGATGGGGCAGCCCGTACCAAAACCCGATGGTAACAGTTACTTAACCGCTTGAAACCACTAAAGACCGTACGAGTCGCACTAGGACAGTTTTAATCCGTTAGCAAACCCCATAAACACGTTTATAACAATACTTACTACAGCACGTACAGCAGCTAGAGATGGTAGTCATCGTACGAACATTAAGGATTTCGCGTCAGAGTAATCCTTAATATGTGCGCATCGTTCATGTACATTATTATATTCCATTTTCTGCTATTAATATCTATGACCCTCGATCTGGAATCCATTCGAGCATAGGGGGTTAAAATTTTTATGAATTAATCAATTTAATAGCATTATCTTTTCGTCTGACGTTTAATGCTCATATGTTTTCCGGGCGGTATTTGAATAAACACGATTGGTGTAGTAACGATTATGGAACAAGATCATTAACGGTCATGTTGCGCGTCCCCGCTCCCGCCACTTTCTGTTTTACTGTACGGGTAGTCGCTAGAATCCAGGATGATGATGAGGATTAACACGTACTATATATGAATAATATGATTGCCTCAGCATTTAGGTTGCTATACCGTTAAAGACCGTTGCGGATATACGAGGTTCAACCGGCAACGGTACAGCAGGGTCATTTTTCGCGTAACCTTATCATCCTGATGGGACTCGTCGTACGTACGGGTAACGTCCGACAACGAGCGACTATTTTAAAGGGAGTAACGACCAGGGTTGGGCGGAACTCCAAATGGAGGAGTTCCGTTCCGGCGGAATTCAGTTCCGCCGGAACGGAACCACGGAATTCCGCCGGAACAGACTGCTTCCGCCGGAACTGAACGGAATTCCGCCGGATCCAAGGCCGGAACTGGGCTGTTTGTATTGAGCTGCTGGGCTGCTATGAGATGTGCAGTTGTGCATGCAGGCAACACTAGTGTGAGCTGCGGATTGTAAAAAACCAATGTTACATGTTTGTGATGTCTACACCCCTTGGCCACCCGGCCTCACGGCCAACCATGCTAATAAGTATGCATTCTAACACATCACATGACGAAGCGGCTATTGGCACACGCCTCCTCATCAGCACGCTCCAAGGCGGCCAGCTCGTGCTCCTCCTCAACCAGTTAGCGCTCTATCTAGCGCAGATCCCTCCTGCTCAATGTTGTCAAGCAGCCCCTCGCATGCTCACCGCCTCGATGGCGTGCGCCTCATCCAGCTCCGATGGGATCGTGATGCCAGCGGCAGGGAACGCAACCTTGAGCGTGTCCGGGCCCATGTTCTCCTTCAGGGCAAGCAAAACGCACCTCCAATAGCTCATCTACATGATGGGTTTTGCAGTGCTTCTTCAACGAGTTAGGGCCGGACTTAGACTGTTAGTAGGTGGTGTGCTTGACGAAGCCGCCGTCCTTGGTGCGCGGCACCGGCGAGGCTCAAAACGACGTTGCGTTGTAATGCGCATGCATCTCCTCATCCTCCGTGGCCGGAAACGCGAAATGCAGGTTATCTTCCTTCGCATTGTGACAGTGAAAGCACTCGACGTGTAGATCACCGCCTATGTAAGTCGTTTCGTCTTTATTCTCAGGAGCGAGATCACGAGGGACATAGAAGGCCCACTCCGCCCCTCGCTTCTGAGTGGATACCCAGGTTTTGTTGTGATTCCGAACGAGCATCTCGACGCGACAACGAAAGCTAGGATTGGTTGTATCTGCTTGTTCATTCTCGTCATGGTGAGCATCGGTATTCTGCTGAGTAATGCCCTGAGTTTCGGGTTGGGCGGACGAGCCGGCAGTGGCGGGCGCGAGGTGGGGCGTCCGCTGCCCCGGGCGGCATGGTGTGGCAGCGTCACTAGGTCATCGGCGGCATCACCGCCGTCGGCGGCGGCGGGATCCTCCTCTACGTCGCCTTCCGCTTTCTCTTGATCCATAGGCACGCCCTCTTCCGCCTTCGGGTCGAGAGGGAAGGTAATAATGTCGGAAGCCATATCTCAGGATGAGGGGCGAGGGGTGAGTTTGTGTCAGCAACTCTGGTGTGGCATGCCAGATGTGATTGCGCTGCTATATCTGCCTCCCTAGCACATGCGGTGTTTTTCTCACCGTATATCACCATATCTCGCCGAGCCAACGCGATAGAGTCGATTACGATAAGTTTCGATGTAGTTCCGGGGGGTTGGTGGTGGGGGGGGGGGGGGGGGGGCAATTGCACCGGATTTTGGGCCGAGTTCCGGCGGAACGGAATTCCGGCGGTTCAGTTCCACCCGGGCCGGAACTCCGGAACTTGCCGGAACGGAAATGAGTTCCGCCCAACCCTGGTGGCGAACTTACCCGTAGCAAGCAGCGCTAGTGACCGAGTCCGTCATAGGGTGGCGACTATCTCATGTATTAATGGGTCGGTTTTGATATATGCAAGTTTTTGCGTGTCATTTGGGACCTTGGACTTGGCTGGGCATGGAGATCCCTTACTTGCCTCACGGTCAGCTTCCTCCGCGAGTTTCTCTTGGTGTTGTAGCTTCACACGAAGGGGGTCCAGCTCTGCATGTTGTGCTTGTAGACGCTCCTCTACCAGGCGGCTGAATGTCTGCCGACATTTTCGCGCTTCCTGTTGGGGCATTACGTGCACCAAGGCAACCCAAGGCAACATGAAATGCTTATTCAGCACGTTGCTAATAGTCAGGCTAGGCACGGTGCGCAGGTCAACATTTCAGCAAAAACTTTGATGTTTGCACCACTGATACAATAGTTAGTGAATTTCTACACTGACACCCGGAGACAGCCTACCTCGACCACCTCGACCCTCCAGAGTCCGAATCTGCCTTGGTGCTTGTGGGTGCTTGGCGTTTTGAGGTAGCAAGAGACAGATCTTAACAACTGGTGCCGGCCAGTTGCCGGGGGGGCGTTCCGCCGCAGGTCCTCGTATCGCGCCCTACGGCCCGGCTTGGGTCCCGGATTTTGTGCAAATCTGAAACCACGGCGTGTAATCTAGAGATACCTGGATTGGGAGACAGATTAGTGGTTGTCGTCGCTTTCCGGGTACGCCGCTAGGCGGCCCGACTGTCCGTCGGCATGCACGTGTTCTTTGCGAAGTACCTCCGAGAGAACACCGCCGGCCCTTCGGCCGCCGGCGAACGCCACGCGCGCTCCGCCGACCCTCGTGCTAAGCATATGTAGAGCTTTGCCCCAGCCGGCTCGCCCCCATGCATGCCGCCCGTAGTAGTACTTTGCCTTCGCCCCTCTATCCTGTGTAACCAAACCCACCAGATACAGGAATGTACGGCCCGCCGTATCGACTTAGTCGCTATGCTTACAATGACATCTTCATACAAGGATTATATATTAGCCAATAAGTACCGCTCACTACTGATTTGGCACCCGTACGGCAATCTTGCTTTTGCCAGTACTTTACCGCCCGCTGCTGGGCGTGGATGTAATTAACCCCGCCAAGTTGCCATTGATTGCTACCATATAACGACAAAATGATATACTATTTATCAAATTCCGCATTCTTCACTATGTATGTATTTTACATGGTTCCTAAACCGTGAAATATATGGAGTAGTGGTATTTTTCTTCCGGAGTAAAGATTAGTGGGTCCGTATAGTGCAAATATATAAGTGCTTCAATATTGCCGACGATCACGATTGATCTTATGTTGAGGACGGATCGACCGTAGCGCGACCTACCCATACTGATAGACTCCAGATATTGTGTTTATCATTAGCAGTTGGGGTTTCCTTTCCTCGTCGTCTACTTAGCAGGCGCGGTATGGCGCAAATACGGTGCAAATATATATGTCCGGTGCTGGTATGCCGTACCGCCCGAGGAGCTGCATCGACATCGTACTCCCGTACGGCATCACCGCGTGCGGTTCCCGACGCAGCCATCCCGGGTAGCGCTGCTCCCGCATGTTGCTTCGTCGTGTGCTAGAAAGCACCAAGGGGCTTGTCTGTCCCCACCTTCCGTTGTTGCAGCACCCCAGCACGGGGTCGCGCCGCGACAGAGCTCGTGTCTTCGCGACATGCAAGGTGTTTGGTTTCATAAGCCCCTCAAAAGTGATGCTCCGCGCCCAGCTCGGGGACATGTCTCGCTGCCCGGAAGGCTGTCGACGATCGTCAAGAGGGCACCGTGCGCCGGCTCTTCAAGCCGGCAACCACTGCCCCACACGGACAACCGCTCGAATGATTCGTGGGGGGGAGGGGGGGGGGGCGTTCTGCATGCCTCGCAACACAAGAGCCCTCCATACCGCCGGCCTACGGCTCGCCGGTGAAGAAGAGCGCCATTTCCGGGCATGAATGATTCAGGAGCCGGTGGAACCTGCGGCTTAACGCGCTACTCCGCGCCACAACCGGGCCGCCCCTTGCAGCCCCAAGGGCACAGCTGGTCGGCGCCAACCGGCCACCACTGTGTTCCGCCTCCGGGCACCCGCGCTGGTCGGCGCCATCAGGCCGCCCATGCACCATGTGCCTCCCGGTTGCATCCGCGGCCTAAGCACGCAGCTTACCGGCGCCAACGGGCCACCGCTGCACGTTGTGCTTCGACTGCCTTCGCAGCCCCGGACACGCAGTTTGTCGGAACCATCAGGACGCCACTGCACCCGGTGCCCCGGTCGCTTCCGCGGTATATGCACGCAGCTTGTCGGTACCAATTGGCCGTCTGTACCAATTGGCACATGGTACCAATTGTCGGTACCATGTGCCCCAGTCGCTTTCGCGCCCCATGCACGCATCTGGTCGGCGCCGTCAAGGCGTCCCTGCAACATGCGCCTCGGTCGCCTCCGCGGCCCGCGCACGCAGTTGGTCGGCGCCAACGCGCCGCCACTGCATCATGTCCCCGGTTACTTCTACGGCCCGGGCGCGCAGTTGATCGGCCCCGACGGGCCACCGTTGCACGATGTGCCTCGGTTCCTGTCGCAGCCTCGGGCACGCAGTTGATCGGCGCCACCAGGCCGCCACTGCACCCTCTGCTCTGGTCACTTCCGCGACCCGGGCACGCAGCTGGTCGGCGCCGACATGCCGTCCCTGCACCATGCGCATCGGCCACTCACGCGCCCTGCGCTCGCGGCTGGTCGGGGCCAACGCGCCGTCATCGCACCCTTCGCCCCCGGTCGCTTCCGCGGCATGGGCACGAAGCTAGTCGGTGACAACGGGCCGCCGCTACACGTTGTGCCTCGGTTGATGTCACAGCCTTGGGCGCGTAGTTGGTCGGAACCATCAGGCCGCCACTGCACCATGTGCCCTTGTCGCGCCCGCGGCCCGGGCACGCAGCTGGTCGGCGCCGTCAGGCCATCCTTGCGCCATGTGCCCCGGTCGCCTCCGCGTCCTGCGCACGAAGTTGGTCGGTGCAGACGCGCCGTCCCTGCACCCCGCGCCTCGGTCGCTTCCTCGGCCCGCTCACGCAGTTGGTCGGCGCCAACGGGCCGTCCCTGCACCCCCTGCCCTGGTCGCTTCTATGGTATGGGCACGCAGCCCGTCGGCGGCAACGGACCGCCACTACATCATGTGTCCTGTCGCTTCTGCGACCCGGGAAAGCAGTTGGTCGGCGCCAACGGGCCGCCGATGCGCGCCGTGCCCCTGTCGCAGCCTCGGGCACGTACTTGGTCGGCGCCATCATGCCGCCACTGCACCCTGTGCCTTGACCGCTTTCGCAGCCCGGGCACGCAGTTGGTTGACGCCGCCATGCCGTCCTTGCGCCATGTGTTGCAGCCGCCTCCGTGGCATGCGCACGCAGCTGGTCGGCGGCAATGGGCCGTCACTGCATCTTGTGCCCCGGTCGCTTCCACGGCATGCGCATGTGGTTGGTCGGCGCCAACGGGCCGTCAGTGCACCCTGTGCCATGGTCGTTTTCGCGACCGTGGGTACGCAGTTGGTCGGCGCCGCCAGGCTGCCTCTACACCATGTGCCCCGGTCGCCTTCGCAGACCGGACACGCGGTTAGCCGGTCCTATCGCGCTGCCACTGCTTGCATCATGCGCCCCGGCGACTTTCCCGGCATGTAGTAGGTCGGCGCCAACGGCCCAGCGCTGCGCTTTGTGCCCCGGTCGCTTTCACAGCCCGGGCACGCAGCTGGTTGGCGCCATCGAGCCGCCGCCGCACATCGTGCCAGACTGCTTTCGTAGCCCATGACACTCAATTGGTCGATGCCATCGAGCCGTCGCTGCGTGGAGCTGGCTACAAACTACATCGTCCGCTTCCCCCCGCCCGCCCTTCGCACGCCCCGCCGTGCGACGGTAGCTAACCGTTGTTCTCCGCCCGGCCGCCGCCCATCGGCCGGCGCCCAAGAAATATTGGCAATGTGCATGCGTCTCCACCCTTCCTTGAAATGTTTACTCTTAGGAGTTGGGGTTTCCTTTCCCTCGTCGTCTACCTAGCAGGCGCGGTACGGCGCAAATACGGTGCAAATATTTCCAGTGCTAGTATGCCGTACCGCCCGAGGGGCTGCATCGACCCCGCAACGCCTCGAGGAACTGCATCGACATCGTACTCCCGACAGGGTACGGCACCACCGCGTTGTGCGGTTCCCGACGCGGCGGCATCCCGGGTAGCGCTGCTCCCGCATGTTGCTTCGTCGTGTGCTCAAAATCACCAGGGGGCTTGTGTCATTGTCTGTCCCCACCTTCCGTTGTCGCGGCAAACCCACCATGGGGTCGCGCCGCGACAGCCACGCTCACCCTCCCCTCACTTCGTTCAAATTCACGGGTCTGCCTCTTAGGCCATGTGGCCCCTCCAAAAAGCTTGTAACAATACCAAAGCACATTTCGGCAATGTTCCTGCGCCCCCTTCCCTCCCTTGCTGACGAAATAGTGAGACAACGTCCAGGTCGTAAGGTATGTGTACTAAATCAAGAACGTCCGTGTAAATGGCATCGATGGAGAATGCTGCCAATAATTTGGTACCCTGTTTGCCTCCCTGTACTTGCGAATATTTATTATGCGTACGACCATTTAGCATACCGACACTTTCGGGTAATTTAATCCTAGAAGTATATTATCGCTGATGCTGTGTCTCATAATGTAATCAGCCTAGTGTATATGGGTCGCCAATGGGTCGCTATGAGCGCCATAGCGCGGGGTGGACGTGAAAGCGCTACTTCTATAGGTAGTACTAAAAAATCAACACAGCAAGCCGCCTAAAAGCGGCCCGCATCCCGCATGAGATGCTACTGCTATACCTACAAGTACCAGGTATAATTACATGAGCTAGCTGCTGGAGGCGATATTAGAAAAAACCAGGTACCTGTTATCCTTACATGGTAATCCTTAGTCCCTACCAGGTACCAGCATCCTGTGCGTCGCGCCAACAGAACCGCCGGCGCGCCGCGCGCCGCGCTCCCGTGATCGGGATGTACAGCAGCGACTACTGCATGAACGACCAACGACCATGAACGACCTGTACCCCTGATACTTAGCTTCTTGTGGATACCACCTCGCATCACACTCCACCCACCATTACGAACGAGCGCCTGTCGAAGCCACGCAAGGGCGCAACAAACGCACTGGGAATTTAGGAGCGGTGGCCCACCGCCCCACCGACCGTTGGACCATGTGAGTGCCGTTGCGTCTTGGGTTTTGGCTGGCAGGCATGCGACGCGGTGGCGGCGCAACCGCCTAAAGCCCCCCCCCCCCCCCCCCCCCCCCCACCCCGCCCGCCCTTCCGTGGCGCCTGGTATAGCGACAACAACAGGCGACGCTACGTCGATAGTGTCGCGGGGGCGAGTGACGACTATCAGCTTATGTCTGGTTTATCAGGTAGTGTACATGGGTGTTCGACTGGTGAAGCTTGGGCTTGGAAGCTGGCATCAGTTGAGCCAAAGTCTGCCGAAAGCATGTGAAGGGAGTCACGACTACTACAGGTTCTCACAATGCATATCGAATCTTACTTACGTACGGCTAATAGTGTAGTGTACCTCATTTAAATATTAAACGTCGGTAGCATTCATATATTAACAGCAGTGGCTTTGGGATCAGTACAAAAAGAAAGGAAGCAGGCTGGGTGTTCCCTCAGGATTATGATGCACGAAGTGCTATTGCTACACTCCGCCGGGCAACTGAGCTCGCAGACTAACGTCACCCGTGCGCGGCCGTCGCACTGTCTGGCTCAAAGCAGCGCAAAGCACGCCTCGTGCGTTGGCGGGGGCGCCATTGGTTACGCGTGCGTGCGTGCTCCCCGCGCCGTAACCTAGCTTTATTTTAATTTTTATTCCGTTTCTATCCGGACTGCTATAGCGAAAGAGCATCATCCATACCACCGCGCATCGCCGGACGATAGCTCCAGAATATTGTAGCACCTACCAGGCGAGCTCGAGCTGATCGGGTGGAATCAACAGCCTTCAGACAAGCTCCTCGCCTTCGACTTATCAGGAACATCTATTTGTGTCTGCAGGACGTCTTACGGCGGGGGGTACGACCTGTCGGGCGCGGGCGGCAGCTCCGTGTCCTACTGTTCGCTGACCACAAGGTCGAGCACAACCTATGGCGGCACGCCGTCCTACGACTACGACACTCCGGCGCAGCTGACGTCTCCCGCCAAGTCGACCGGCTGCACCTGTACCTGCGCCTTCTGCCAGAACCAGCACCTGCACGGTGTCGGCACCGATGCCACGCCCACTGTGTCGGGCTCGTGGGTATGTGCCGCGCTCGACCCCCCCCCCCCCCCCCCCCCCACCCCCTCCCCCAATGACGAAAGCGATGTAAAATACCTGCGCCGGGTGTGAGCTAGCTCACTGCGCCGCTGACTCCGCCGAGCGACAAGGTATCCGGCAGCATGCGCGATGACGCTGAGATCTGACTGAACGAGTCGATGGGTGATTGCTGGCAGGAGGCGGAAGTCGCCGCGCTTACTCGCAGCTTGCAGGAGCGAGATGCGGAGATTAGCTCGGTACGACGAGCTTCTCACAGCACTGTGCAGTGCGCGAATGATGCTACGACCGCTGGATTTGCTCCGCTCGAGCTGCGAATGCTGACGCTGTGCCGTTTTTTTCTCGAACCGCAGCTCAAGCTGAAATTGAGCCAGTTGGCATCGGCCCAGGAGGATGCGGATGCGCTGCGCGCCAAGGTGTCGGCTCTGCGCGACCGCTGCCAGCAGTGCGAGGCACTGGCGCAGCAGGTGAGGTCAGACGCCGAGCGCCGCGACAAGGAACGCGAGGCAGCCCTTGCGCGCGCCAAGCATACCGAGAATGAGATGGCGGCGAAAATTGCCAGCCTCGAGGCGGCTCTCTTCAAGAATAATCAGTACTTTGAGAATGAGGCGTGCGCACTGAAGGCGGAGATTGAGCGCATGAACGCAGACAAGGAACGCGATGCGGTGGCCCGGCGCGCTGCAGAGGGCGAGTTGACCAAACTGCGCGCGGACCTTGCCAAGGCAGAGAACCATGCGGCTGAGCTTCATGCGGCGCTGGCGCGTACCCGCCAGGAGGCAGAGGGTGCCATCAACAGCTACAAGGAAAGGTGAGGGAATGCCAAAAGTATATAATCACTCCTCATTGGCATTACCACTCCTCCTCTGGGAATGACTTTGATTTTTTTATTTGCACCTTGTAACTGATTATGTGCTATACGTACTATTCTTGCCATGGGGTTGTATATGCTTGTACTGATGAATTCAGGACTTGTGATACATGTACCAAGTCATGCATTCGAAGTTCTCCCCCCCCCTCCCCCCCTCTCTCTCTTGCTCTCTCTCTCTCTCTCTCTCTCTCTCTCTCTCTCTCTCTCTATATATATATATATATATAAATATTTACATATTTACATATATTTATTTATTTATTCATATTTATATTTAGATATTTATTTGTTTATTTATTTATTTGGCATGTACCTGCTGAAAATGTAACATGGACGCCTGGCAGGGTTTACACCCTGGAGCAGAAGCTCTCCAATGAGACAACGCGCATGCAGCAGGAGATTGACAGCCTGCGTAGCCAGCTGGGCCAGAGCAACGCTGCGCTTGAGGCCGAGCGCCGCGCCAAGCTGGCCGCGATAAAGCAGGGTGAGGGCGTTGTCGCAGAGCTGGAGAAGCTGCGCAGCAAGCTCCGGCAGATGCAGGAGGCCACAGCCACGGAGCGCCAGCAGCTGGAGGCGCAGCTGGTCAGGCAGCGGGACGAGGCTGCCAATGAGCGTGAGAATGAACGCCGCAGGATCAGGTGTGCTCTACCCCCGCTCCGTCTCCCATAGCACAGCCATATGTTCTGGGTTTGAGACAACCTGCCAACCTGCATCGTCACTCACCCAGCTGCACCTGACGGCGCCGCAATGAATACATGCCAATGAATTGGATTCGCAGGTCCTGCCAACAATTAAGTGTTTTCATCATCAAGCCAAGATATATGAGTAGTGTTCATGGTGGAGTAGGATATACTTTATATTTGAAGATAAACGCAGATTCTCTTTCTTGTTGGCGGTGGGGCGGGGGGGGGGGGGGGGGGAGGGGGGTCATATGCAGCAAATTCAAAGTACTGTTATACAAGGTCTTGTGCCAGTACCTCGCATGTATGTTGCCGGTCACTGGGCCACAGCTCTGTGTGTAAGATTGCGAAATCTCGGGCAGGCTTCATGCTATAGATGTCAAGTTGTTCCGGTCTTGAGACACCCTGCCTGTGTGTGCCGCATGTGCAGGGAGCTTGAGTCCATGCTCCAAGCTGCGCAAACAAAGGCACAGCAGCTGTCCCAGCAGCTGGCGGCCAAGGACCGCGAGGCGGACGCCCTGCGCACGTCGCTGGAGAAGCAGATCACCGAGCTGCGCACCCAGTTCACTTCGCTGCGCGAGCTGCACGAGCGCGAGGCGTCGCCAGCAGTGGCTGCGCGCTACACCGCAGAGATTGACCGCCGGAGGCAGGCGCTTTCGGCGGCCGAGGGCAAGCTCACTGCGAGTGAAAACGCGCTCAACTCGGAGCGCGCGAGGTCCGCCTCGCTGGAGGCCGCCAACGTCAAGGCTATGAAGGAGCTGGATAGCGTGCACAGCACGTTCCGCGAGTTCCAGGTGAGTCTGAGTACGGATGACATTGAACCGCCGCTCAGGAGTGAAACGCTCCCTCCTCAGCTAGAGGATGAACAGCCATGAGAATCCGCCCATGTTTCAGCTTTTGCAGGCTGTGGATGCTCTTGTCATGTGTCTTGTGCTGACTGTTGTGTGATCTGGCGCAGACCACATTTGAGAGCGAGAAGAAGGCGGCACACAATGCGCTGGGTCAAAGGGATGAGCAGATCCGTGTGTTTAGGGTGCAGGTGCGCGGCTACCTCGGTCATCGAGTGATGCCGTATTGCCTTGCAGTGCTGTCCTTTTCATGGACTGGAATCACGTTGGGTCATACCTTGCTCCTTGACATTATTCTTTGGCACACACGACTGCACTTAGCCAGGGAACAACGGACGGAGCACATAGTGAAATTGCTTGAAATGGACATCCCCCCAATGGGGCGGAGTGGACCGCCCTGCTCCCAAGCACGCGCATGCTCATCTCAATGTCGTCGATGTTGGCCGCCGCAGGTGGATGATCTCAGCAATAAGCTCAAGGGCAGCGACGGCAAGCTGGGCAGCCTGGCGAGCGAGCTGAAGGAGACGCACTCCGTCTTGGTGACAGAGCGCCGCAAGTGGAGCACGGAGGCCGACGCACTGCGTGCAGAGCTGGAGCAGCTGCGCCGGAACGCCACACGCGAGCAGCAGCAGCTGGCCAACTCAAGGCGCGAGATCGATCGTCTCAATGGTGCCCTGGAGGTACCAAGCCGCTCTCACTCCCTCACTGCCTTCATTGCCATTACGTCTGCATTGAGGGGACCGCAAACCAGGGGAAACTAGATATCTGGAGGTACAAGAGGTATCAGTTGAGACACAGGAGATACCTAGTTGCGGCGCAGTCAGCTGTCTTACCTCTGTCAATTGACCTTTTTGTGGTTCTACCTTGTCGAGAAAGACGGATCTTTATAATTGCATGCAGTTACGAAGATAGGGGATGGTTCTAGCTATACACACATACAGACATACATACGTGCAATTTTGCTGTGTCTGGAACACACACACACATATGTATATATATATGTATGTATATATATAGTCTCTCCCACAGTCTCCGGCACATATGCATCGTATTGATAATGAAATGGAATACGTTTCAGTCGCCTTTAGCAACGCAATTACAGCTGTACTGTTGATGTGTCACTACTAAAGTGATATTGTATATCTATGCAATATATATGTGTATATATACGTACATATAGTATATATACAGTATCATTTTGGTTGTATATATTTATATACTATATATACATAAATGTAACAGCAACAGCAACAGTACAGCTGTCATTTTATTGCTAAAGGTGGCCGAAATGTATTCCATTTATGAATACAGTGCAGATGTACCGGAGACTGTCGGTGTGTTGCGGCCCCGTAATAATATTGCCTTGTTTTGGAATACAGTGGATAATGACTATGCTCACTTCCCCATATTTTCTTCCTGTCCCACCAGGCGGCTAAGGCTGCAGAGGCTGAGGCGCAGCGTGGAGGCCTGGCCAAAGACGCGGAGCTGGCCCGCCTCAAAAAGGTGGTGGATGACCTCACTCGGCAGCTGGAGGTGGAGCGCGCCAAGGGCTCCGACCTGGAGGGCCGCCTGCGCCAGCTCGGCGCCAGGCTGGCCGAGGTGGAGCGCGAGCTTGAGTCGCAGCGGCAGCGCGCCAACGAACTGCTGGCCGGCAAGGACGCCGAGCTGGGCCGGCTGCACAAGAGCCTGGCGGAGCTGCAGCGCCAGATGGCGGCGGCCAAGGGTGAGCTGGAGGCGGCCAAGCGCGAGCTGGAGGCGCAGCGGCGTCGCGCCAACGAGCTGCTGGCAGCCAAGGACTCGGAGATCAGCGCGCTGAGCGAGGCGCTCGCTGATGCCAAGCGACAGGTACTGCCCACCCCGCGATCCTGGTATCGGAGGAACGTATGCACGCCTACAAGTACCTTTTGCGGGCTCTGCATTTCAGCCTCAGCGTCGTCCTCAGCTTCAAACAGAGCTGTACCCGCTCACGTGATGTAGAAACGTTTTATTCGTGGTCGTACCATCAGCATCAGCTCCCGCACAGACGCTGTTCCGCCATGTCCAGGCACTCGTACATAACTGCTGAGTCAAATTTCTAATTTGGATTTTCTTACAACTTTGTTCCTGCTTAGTCTTTGATGCTAAACAGGCCAGCTGTCTTACGGCCCGGCGGCACAACCCCGCATAGGGTCCACTAATTAAAGCACGTAGCGTGCAACTCTGAAGGCCAGGACGCCAAGTCAATCTATATAAGTCTTTGGATGATATCGGTAACACCGACACCGCATCAGGAACAGGGCGGTCATTGGATTTCTGACTGACGTCTGGCCATCAGATTACATCCAGCGTATTCTGTAAAACCTGTATATCTCTCCCTGGTTGAGAGATATGCTACGCGGCTTGAACACTGCCCTGGTTAAGAGGATGGAGTCGCTACAATGACACATGCATCGGATGCTGTACATCGCCACACAGCTAACAGCTCCACGCCAACCTGCCGGGCCAATTCGCAGTCCTTGCATGCGGCTGCCATCAGCCCTGGTCGCACGGTTCTCCAGGGCTGGGCGTGCAGTTTCGAGGGAGGCAGTTGCTAGGTCGGCAATTCTTCAAGATGATTATCGCTCCTTCTAGCCTCCCCCCTCCCTTATCTATCTCTCCCCCCCCCTCTTTTTCTCTCTCGCTCTCTCTTTCTCGATCTCTCTCATGCTTTCTTTCTGACGCGCAAACATGCGCACACACGCACAACTCAACCAGTGCTGCCCGTTTGCCATCGTGACTTTGCACGTGCTGTGGCTATGCAGTCTGAGGCGGCACGTGCCCAGCTGGAGGGCGTCAAGGCCGACATGGAGGCGCAGCGGCAGCGAGCCAATGAGCTGCTGGCGGCCAAGGACTCCGAGCTGGCTCGTCTGCGCGAGCAGGTGGCCGCGCTGCAGCGCGCCCTGTCGCAGCTGGAGGCGGAGGCAGCAGCTAAGGCAAAGGAGTTGGAGGCGGCCAAAGCGCGAGCCACCGAGGCGGAGAACAACCTGGCATCCGCGCGGCAGGAGCTGGCGCGGCGCGAGGTGGATATCAGAAAGCTGCGCGAGGCGCTGGGCGAGGCGCAACGTCGCCTGGCGGCCTCTGAGGCAGCTGGCCAGGTGCGGGCTGGTGCCTTTCCCGGCATCGATCTTCAAGGCTAGCGAGCGCGCAATGCAGAGATAATCACGCCGTAGCTGTTGTAGGATATCCGCACACATTGTACCATATATGTTGGTACGGTTGTGGACGCGGTAGTAAGCAGAGCATTGCGAATAAGAACCCGTTCTGCCCGCCAAAAGTCCAATGTTGACACAACTACAGCAAAACTACCGCAAATGTTGTTATATAATGCATGTGAGCCTAATCTGAGGCTTATTATTGGGGTTCTTAGAAGGGCGTAGACACCCGTATGCGTGTGGTACATGAACCGTTAATAAGCGATTACTAACCGAGTGTGACTAGAAATTGGCAACCTACGGGACTTTTCGGGGACTCAATACCCCCAACTTCAAATTATTATGGTTTTACGGTGCTTTGGAGCTCTTTCACCCTATCACTCCGGTAGTCGGACTTTGTCACCCAGGTCGCCAAGTGTTGGGGATTTTGGAGTTCGTTATGGATAGCCAATTCATGACAAAATTGGCGAGTGTGGAATAGCCACCAGTTGCATGTACAAACACACCTGTAAAATCATAAGCCTCAAGCAGAGCTTGTGCGGAAGTTATAGGAACATTCGCTGCAGTTTCGTCAGCATCTGACCTCTGGCAGGCAAAGCAGATTCTGACTCGCAGCGTCCTTATTACCTCGCCGGCACGCGTATATACGCATACAAACACAAGCGGTCTGCGGATAGATAGTGTTTTTGAAATCCCCCCCCCCCCAGTGCGAGGAGGAAAACATCTGTTGAAAATGGAGAAACAAGTCAGAATACAGCACGAATACATAACGAATATACGACACAAAGGGGCAAACCAATTCACTATTCTTGAGCCTCGGAACCGTATTCAATTCAACGGTATGTATGGGAAGTGCGCCAGTCCTCTGCCGGCGTGGTCGGTAGAAGCTTATGCGCCTTTCCACCATAGTGCAAAATTGTACCTTTGCAGCTTGTGTCCAGTCACAGATAAGATTGTTTTTTACTTGTGAATCCTATTTATGTGAAGTGCTCTCGGGGCCCCAACTCTCGCTTTCGAGTCTCTGTTTGAGCGGGGTCGGCTTGACCATGCTGGGCACTCGCAAACAACCTTTACCTCCACCCTTCCGCCTGTGGGGTGTCGGCGTGGTCCCATCCACGGGCAACGTGTGATGTGGTGCAAGCATGACATGGCCACTGAGCAGTTCCTTTTTCCTGCGCCGCTGTGTCTTCGCTGCTCCCAGGCCAAGGACGGCGAGATCCGACAGCTGAAGGAGGTGGTGGCGGGGCTCCAGCGCCGCCTGGCGGCCGCCGAAGCAGCTGCCGGCTCGAAGGAGGCTGAGGTGGCGAGGCTGAAGGAGGCAATGGCGGATCTGCAGAAGCGCCTGGCGGGTGCGGAGGGCGCCAATGAGTTCCGCGACGCCGAGATTGCGAGGTTAAAGGAGGCGCTGGAGGCGGCCAAGCGCGGGGCTGCGGAGGCGATGTCGCAACGCAACGAGGAGCTGCGCCGCGCCAACGAGACGCTGGCGGAGGTACAGCGGCGCCTGGTTGCGGCGGAGGCGGCTGTGCAGGCCAAGGACGGCGAGGTGGCGAGACTGAAGGAGGCGCTGGCGGATGTGCAGCGGCAACTGGCGGCCGCGCAGTCTGCGGTACAGGCCAAGGAATGTGAGCTGCACCGGCTGAAGGAGACGCTGACGGAGGTGCAGCGGCGACTGGCAGCCGCAAACTCGGCCGTGCAGGAGAAGGAGGCCGAGATTGGCCGGCTGAAGGAGGCGCTGGCTGGGCTGCAGCGGCAGCTGGCGGCCGCGCAGTCCGCGGTACAGGCCAAGGACGATGAGCTGAACCGCTTGAAGGAGACGCTGACGGAGCTGCAGAGGCGCCTGGCGAACGCGGAGGGTGACGCCGCCAAGCTGAAGGAGATGGTGGCGGAGCTGCAGCGGCGCTTGGCGGCTGCGCAGGCGGAGGCTGGCGCCAAGGACACTGAGATCAGCCGGCTGAAGGAGAGCATGACGGAGCTGCAGCGGCGCCTGGCCACCGCCGAGGCAGCGAGCAACCACAAGGACGGCGAGATCAGCCGGCTGAAGGAGAGCATGATGGACCTGCAGCGCCGCCTTGCGGCAGCGGAGTCGGGCAGCGAGGCCAATGGCGCCAAGGTCAGCCGGCTGAATGAGATGGTGACGGAGCTGCAGCGCCGTCTGGCGGCAGCGGAGGCGGCCGCGGGCGCCAAGGACGCCGAGGTGGCGAGGCTGAAGGAGAGCGTCACGGAGCTGCAGCGCCGCCTGGAAGAGGAGCGCAACGGGCGCGCCGCCGCGGAGCGCGCCGCCACTAAGCTGCGCTCCGAGCTGGACACGCTCAAGCTGACCTACACTGAGGAGGTGGCGCGCCTTCAGGCGGCGGACGCCGACAAGGCGGACCAAATCCGCAGCCTACAGGCCCAGGTGGGGCGGCCCCCTGCTGCTGCCCCCCAACCCCCCAACTACTGCTCTTTCATACCCCGGCATCTGCATCCTGTGGGGCTTTAGTCCGTACCCACAGTGCGTAGATGGCACTACGGGTGTCGACGCCCCTATAAGAACCCTTATAACAAGCCTGAAATTAGGCTGGCATGCAGCCTATAAGATCATAGCTCCGCTAAAGTTTCGTCGACATTTGTCCTCTAGCAGGTAGGGCAGATTCTTATTTGCAGTGCTCTAGTTACCGCTCCGGCACCCGTACACACTCAAGCGCCTGTGCTGCCCCCACCCACCTCCCCATGTCAGCTGGCGGAGCTGCAAGAAGCGCTCGCCCGCGCGCAGCACAACGCCGCCAACGCCGCCAATGAATCGGACGCGCTCATCCGCGAGCTGCGCGCCACCGTGGACTCCCTGCAGCGCGAGCTCCGCGACAGCCGCGCGGCAGAGGCGGCTGCCGCGGAGGCGGGCCGCGCCGCGATGGACGCGCTGGCCAAGGCGGTGGCGGAGCAGCTGGCGTACATGGTGAGGGCCGCGCCTGCCGCCTACCTGTCGCTCCTAGTGACCGCCCAAGCAGCGGCGAGGCGGCTGTGTTCTGTACAGGGTCGGGGTGGATGGGGGAATTCACCCGTTCCGTTCAATTGGGCCCGCGGGTCACAACAATCACCAACTGCTTTGTGCCCTTGAGTCGGAGATTCTGCGCTATATTCGTTCTATATTCTGATATGTTTCCGTATAAAAAGTATGTTTCTCTCCTTGCGAGTCGCAAGCACTAATGTGCAGCAAACCCAGGGCGATGTTCCAGATGTGGGTGGCATCTCAGAGAAGGTACCTGGCGGTGTTGCATTAGGTGAGGGAGCAGCTCAATGTGTGTCCCTGTTGCTGACACCCCCCCCCCCCCCCCCCCCCGCCCCCACCCATCCCCCTCCCGCCCCCTGCGCTTCCTGGACGCCCAGGCCGGCGAATGCGCGCGCTCCAACGACGGCGACCCGGCCACCGCCGCTCGCAAGCTGGCCAACCTGGACAGCTTCCGCGCGAGCCTGCCGGAGCCGCTCGCCTCCGCCATGCACTCACTGCGCACTCGCCTCGAGGCGGTGTTTGAGGACGTCGCGGGCCTGATGGCGCGCGCCAGGGCGCTGGAGGGCGACTTGTCCGCCTCCAAGGCCGACGCTGCAGCCGCGCGCGAGGAGCTGGCCCGCGCGCAGGCGCAGCTGGCCGAGCTAGGTCGCGAGCTGGCGGCGCTGCAGCAGCAGTACGGCCGGAAGGAGCAGGAACTGGCGGACGTGAAGGCCAAGAGCGCCGCGACCATCGACGACCTCCAGAGGCAGCTGCAGGTGACTCCGCCATCCCCGCGCCGCTCGAGCACAGGGCGGTTCGACGGCCCACGCCGGCTGCCAACTCCCAACAGCGGCTGCCGACACTGCATTGGCAAACCTGCCGCGGGTGACGGATAATACTAACTGCGAGGAAAACTCCGCCCTATAGGTACCTGTCAGCGGTCCAGACAGAAATGTAGGGGAACTTTGGTGAATGTTCTTATAGGTCGCTTGCGAGCCCAATCTGAGGCTCATATTGAGGGTTCTTCTAGGTCCGCCGGCACCCGTACATGATTACGTACATGTGCATTGCGATGATTACGCATTGGGATGGAAAAACCAAGAATTAGTGCCAAGCCTATACTAACATGAAGACAACATGACATTCGAGCAATTTGCAGTATATTCTATCACTGCAATCATCGGGAAAATGATAAACACTGTATGATATTAGAGATGCAATCATCGGATCAACGTTGGATTATCACCAAACAGTAAACAACGCGTGATTGTCCGAGGATAAACCCACAACAACCCGGTTGTGATGTGCCCACCCATACGAGGCGCAAGCGTGGCATCATATGATAAGCCAACCATCAGCCCTGACCAGCGGTTGCCGACCCTTCCGTCTCTCCCGGCGTTGGCGACCCTTCGCACCGTTCTTCAGTGCAAAAGCCGCCCAAATGGACTCCGGGCGCCGACGTGCCTGTAACAACCCTTATCGCAAGAACCAAATTGGGCTTGCGCGCAACCTACAAGAACATTCGCTAGAGTATTGTCTGCATTTCACCTCTGGCAGCCAGGGCAGGCTCTTATTTGCAGTGATCCTATGACCGCGCCGGCACATGTACCCGCAGAGCAAACAAATACCACCCGGGCGGCAAGTGCTCGGCACGCTGACTATCGATGCTGTCCGCTGCCGGCAGGTGGCAAACGGCGAGGTGGAGGAGTTCAAGAGCTCCGTGGCCCAGGCCTGCGGCACGCTATCCGGAATTCCCGGCGGCACCCGCGGCATGACCCTGTCGCGCTCCACCAGCGGTGCGGAGATGCGCCGCGAGCTTGATGATCACGTCAACCGCATGGCCTCGCTGTTCCGCGACCTCACCGGCAAGGTGACCCCCCCCTCCCCCGGGGCTCTCCCCCCTCAACATATGTATTCCCTTCTCAAAGCTACAGACACCTATAATCACCGGTATCTGTTGATACCACCTCAGAAATGATTCCCCGGAATGCCCTCCATACGTGCACACATAGACGGTTGCCGACTCACAAGAACCCATATTTTGAGCCTCAGAATGGGGCTGCTAGCGACCTATACGAACGTCTGCTGTAGTTCCGTTATAGTGTCGTCTGGATTGACACCTGAAAGGTACAGCAGGGTCTTATTCGCGCTGTTCCTATTTCTGCGCCGGCGCCCGTATGGGGCATGTTGCGGTGGATTGTGTTGCCGCGGTCACCATCGCTGGGATGGGGTTGCTGCCCCTGTGGGCCCTTGTCCGTCGGCTACCCGAGCCTGGCCTGACGCCTCTGCTGCGGCGGCGTGGCGATTGGGCTGCAGGTGGAGGCGGACGGCGCGGAGTTGGCGCGCCTGACCGCGCTGCTGCAGCAGCGCGAGGACGAGCTGCGCCGCCTGCGTGAGGCGCTCGAGGCGGAGCGCTCTGCCTGCCAGGCGGCGCGCGGCGAGGCGGCCAACCTGCGCGGAGAGCTGGAGCGCGCCATCGCGAGCCACGAGGCGGTGGTGGAGGCACTGCGGGCCGAGGTGGAGCGCCACCGCGCCGCGCTGCAGGCCAAGCTGGAGGAGGCGCAGGCGATGTACGAGCGGCGCAGCGCGGAGCTGGAGGACCGCCTGGCGCGCGCGCTGGAGGCGGGCAGCCTGCTGGCACGCTACGCCATCCCCGCCAACCTCGCCATCAAGCAGCTGGCCAACCAGAAGCAGCTGCTCTCCAAGCTCAGCGCCACCTACTACAAGCAGGTAGGGCCACGCCCCCCCCCCCCCCCCCCACACCGACTCTCTCTACCCCCTGCTCCATCCCTCTCTGCTGCCGGGGAGGTGTCCGCTTTCCCACACCACGGATGACGACGTTCCATGACACGCCGAAAGCTACTTGGCTTCTGCCTCGTGCCCTCTTCCGTTCCGAGGGCAGAGTACCGCAGCCCGCTGTTAACACACCACTTCAGTACCCAAGCAGCGCCCCGTCAGCGCCGCTGTGCGCTGCCCTGCTTTGACGCGGGCGCCTGAGGCTTCCGTACCCGTGCACCCATGTCCGCCGCGCAGCTGACCGCGACACGCCAGCAGCTGGAGGCGCTACACGAGCGCTACTGCCCCCAGTCCAGCTACAGCGCCACCAGCAAGCGCACCTGCGGCACCACGCGCCCTGCGGGCCGCCACCTCTTCCGCGTCGCGGCCAAGGGCGTGATGGCCGCCCGCCGCCTGTGGCGCCTGCGCAACGGCCACCGCCTGGACGGCACCCTCGCGGAGCTGGGCCCCGCCATCAAGGTGGCGCCCCCGCCACCATCACCCCCAACTGCGCTGTCCTGCTGCTGCGCTTGCTTTGCATGCTACCTGATTAGCGCTCTTGCCGTTGCTTGTGGCGCTTCGGGAGCTGCTCAGTGTCGCTCGATAACTGCTATTTGTCACTGAGTCAGAGATTCCGTTTTGTATTTGTGATGTGTTTGATATATTTCTGGACGAGTAATGTTAATTTTTCCGCCCTGGGGAACTATGTATTCCTGGGTTACATACCCTACACAATACCCTATCATCACCTACCCTACCTAGATTCTCCACCCTTACTAGGGTTTCCTACCCTTACTCTCATCATTCCCGCGCATACACTTCACCATTAAGGTCATTCGCACGTTCCACCTCTCAGTTCGAGTTCGAGTTTTAGTGATGGGGGATCCTAGACTCTTTGCTCTGCGGGGGGTTGGAGGTTAAGGGGGGGGGTTGTCCCAAACCAATGATATGTAGCGAACCCGGAGCGTGTTTGCGGTATAGTCCGCCATTTCCATGTTGAGGCAGTCTGGTATGAGGCCGAGCGGGGGCGACGATGGCCAGGAGGGCTCGGAGTACTAAGGCCCCACTTTGGCTCTGCCTGAATCCTCTGCTGCTCGGCGCTGAAAATGCGCTCGCCCGGTGTTCCCACAGCATGCCGGCGGCGTGACCCGCCTGCTGCCCGAGTTCCCGGGCGACGCCAGGCACGCGCTGCTGGAGATGACCAACGTGGCGTACAACGGCAGCCCGCAGACGGCGGCCGCGGCGGTGCACACCATCCTGGACATGGGCCCCTACCCTCTGTCGGCCATCCTGCAGCGCGGCCTCGACTTCCGCGCGGGAGGCATGCCCGCCTGGCGCGCCGGCCTCGAACACAGCACCCAGGGCCTCGCCGCTCTGCTGGATGCGGCGGCCAAGAAGGTGCGACCGGCGAGACACACCACGAGGGCGTCCTGAGTCATGCCCGCTGCAGCCACACCATGGGCTGCCTTGAGGATGGGGCGGCTTTACGTGTTACGGGTGCCGACTCGCCCATGGGAACCCTTGTCGTAAGCTTCAAATTGAACTTGCATGCAACTACCAACGAACCAACTCTAAACGAACATTCGCTGAAGTCCGCCATAGTCTCGTCGACATTGCACCTCTGGCAGGTGGGGCAGCTAGCTTCCTGTTCGCAGTGCTCTTGTTACCGCGGCGACAGCCTTGGGCGATGTAGCCTCGCCCTGTATGGCGGTGCTAGCTCGATCGCGCACTACCGCCCGTTCTGGTGTCACGCCGCAAATAGGCATTGAATTCTTCTGTGGGGGCATTTCTGGATTAGCCAAGTTGTGCGACATATATCCACCAGCGGGAGGCGTAGGCGATACATTCGATTAGGCTCGCGGGTGCGGTCGCAAAAGTCCTCAACGATTTTGCACCGTCGTCGAGGCGGGAATTCTATGTTATGTTTGTGGTGTGTTCATAGATTTCCATATGCGCATTATTCTCCTTGATCGCAAAGGGTGAAAAACGATCACGCAACGTAGCGATCCCAAAGAGTGTTAACAGTTGGAGGCTGGCCTCGGACCAGGCCTTAGGCTGATGTCATCATACGCAATGTATATCGGTATGTGCCATGCGATCGGCGCTGCTTGATCGTTGCGTAGCGAAGCTGGGGGGCCAGGCTGACACTGGCTGGCTGGCTGGCCAGATGATGGCGCTGGAGACGCAGTCAAACGAGCTGGCCAGCACCGTGGAGGGCCTGCGCGCCCAGAAGGCTGCTGCTGAGGACCGCGTCCGTGAGGCGGAGCAGCGCGTGTCGTCGCTGATGCGCCGCATCGAGGAGGAGTCGGAGGCCATCCGACACGGCACACAGGCGGAGATCTCCAAGCACACTGAGCGCGTTGCCATGCTGCAGGTGGGTGTGGCCAGAGTGCCCCACTTCCTTTTCTCCCACCGCCCATTGAAATCTGCCTGCCGAACCCCCCCCCCCCCCCACCCTCACCTCGCACACACACATACACACACACACGCCGAGCAGCTACTCACAGTCGCTCCGTGGTTTGTCGCGTATGCAGTCTCAGCTGAAGGCGGCGGAGGAGGCGGCGAGGGCTGCCGGCAGGGAGGCGGATGAGCTGCGGCGGGAGCTGGAGGAGGCGCGCCGCCGTGGCAAGCTTACCGAGCAGCAAATGGAGGAGATGAGGCGGCAGCTGGAGATGACCGGAGACCTCAATGACAGGATGGAGGTGCGCCTGGCAAGTCGTCCTGCGTATGACTCGCTCCAAGCACCCGTACCTCTTTGCCATCTCAAGGCCATTCCCTTAGCAGCGGATGAGCCGCAGCGCCATGTCATTCCATGAGAGATACCTGGGCTTCACAATTACAGGGTATGCGCCCTGGGCTAACCATGCATGCGCTTGCTGGGTGCCAGGCGATGGGAATGGAGCAAAGCAAGCTGAAGGAGCAGTACCACGACATGGCTGTCTCCAAAGTGGTCACCGAGCAGCGCCACGGCAGCCATATCACCCCGCTGCCGAAGCCAACGGAGCGCCGCGAGTACGACTCCGACATCAATGAGGAGCGCTCGTACTCGTCGGTGCACCGCACCAAGCTGCTGAGCACCAGCAAAGACCTGCTGGCCAACAAGAAGTACGAGTTGCAGTCGCTCCTGAAGCGCAGCCGCGAGCACAACGAGATGCTGCGCAACGAGCTGCACACCCCCATCCAGCTGGGCGCAAGCTCTAGCAGGTGAGGCCATGTCCCCCTGCACAGCCCCCCCCCCCCCCCCCCCACCCCCCCCCCGAACCACCACCACCACCACACAAATTGCAGCTCTGCTGTGCGCAATTAAGGCGGTTTACCGCGCATCTCCATCTCATAATGCACTGCAGTACTGCACACCCTAAGAGTACCGTGCCGGCGGATCCCTTCCGTGACAGGTCGTCCACGCCCGCAACCGCAAAGTACTGCCCCGCCTCCGGCAAGGTGTGCGACACCTCTGACTGCCACAACACCTCCGGCTGCAAGGTCCACATCAACAACTGGGACTACTAGGCTCTAGGCTCCGTCACAAGACAGCCACAACACGGCCTCTAAAGCGCAGTGTGACAGCATAGAACTGGCTGCCCCCCCTCTTTGCCCGCCACCACCCACCCACCCGTTTTCTGGTTTACTTATGTCTGTTGCATTGCGGTGAACGTACACACACAACTCACTTTGTAAACGCGCCGCCAATTCAGCAAAAGCTCCAAATGCTGTAGTCAAATTGACAATTTCATGCCTTGCCTTGCCCGGTAGTACATCCACTGCATTTCCTAAGCTATTACATGCGGAAAGTTATCCAGGGTTTTTAGGGTTTTTACTGCAAAACCCTAAAAACTCTGTATCTCTGGTGTCTTATATACACCAGTTGGATGTGAGGCCTTTCCCCTGGACACGGCCTGCTAGTAGGGAGTGCAGGATCGCTACTCCACTACATTTGATCCGCAATCTCATGAAACCCCCCCTTCCCCGGGGGGGGGGGGGGGGGGGGGGCTCTTGCCTAGATAAGCTGCGTGGCATTTTGTCCCACAATCATGATGATGAAGCAGCACCATCACTGATCATATATTGCGCCATGTCCCTGGTCCGTGACAAAATGCTTGGGGTGATAGACAGCGACATGCAAGTCTGAGGGTCGCATGACGACATCGCAAGCTTCTGTTGACTGATTCTGTTGGACGGGAGACACTTCAAATTGCAATCCGTCCCTCTTTGTCACGAGCGCCAAAGGATGCATGTGAGCCTGGAAAGGTACTACAGCATCCCACAAATAATGGCATGTTTTTTCCATGGGTAGAATTGATTGGACGGACTCATTTCGATACACTCAAGCACATAATCTGTGCAATTGCATCCATGGCAAGGAAAGTCAAGGTTATGCAGGGTGCGCATGACAGTGTGCTAGGAATAATGTACTGGGCATGCTGTGCTGGTATTCACAGTTGGAGATGCACAGCGCACCTGGTATGTGATGGCCATAGCAATACAACATAGGTTGCAAGACATGATTGAATCAAAACGTGTTTGCATTCGAGTTGAACTCACGGCAAATCAATGTTATTTTGACATAACGGATGGCAACGTTTCTCCTGCTGAATCGCATTGGTCATAGTGTCATGTGTATGTCATGGTCACAGACATGACAGATACATGGTCATGTCTGTGACCATGTCTGTATGGTCACAGGCATTATCTAATGTCTGTGGTCAGACATGATCACGACATTAGATCATGTATGTGAATCAGGAATGCAACAATCTATCAGTCTGTCCTGCTCGGCACGTAGTGTGGCTATTCATGGTCAACTAGTAGTATGTATGCGCAACGTGTACTGAAGCAATATGCAGTGACTGCTTGCGCTGCGCGACAGGACAAATATTAAATGATGCGCCCGCCAGAAAATACGATTTATGACGCTTAGTCATGCAGTCACGCAGAGCCCCGGAAATTCATCACAATCATACCATAACTTGTTTGGCCCGTCGCATATCGGAATTTCAGCTCGTCCCAGTTGGGTGCTCTGAAAAACACGTGCGCAGGGTGAGGCCACAATACGGTCAAGTTTGGGATCCCGCAGAAAAGGAAAAAAACGGCAGCAAAAGCGCCAAGGAAGGTTTTTATCATTGTACTTTTTATCATTGTACTCGCATAGAAACCAACCTCTCGCTGGGTAGGGGCACAAGGAATGCTGATGGTAGGGACCTGTGATGGGCCTATCCGCGCGCGCCTGCTCTGCAGATAATAGCCTGCCCACTGGCAAGTCAGCACAGCACCTCAGCGCTTCGGCGCACCTTAGTACGCGCATAAGGAGCATTTCCTTCCCGGGGGACAAGTGCAATAGGGGAAGTCCCTGACCAGGGCAGGCCGCTCAGTCAAAAAAATACACTTACGAAATAATACGAAATAGACATGTACCGTAAGATACACGCTATCATACATACACGCAGATATCAGAGAGTCTGAACACCTGGCAGATTGTCAAGGATGCAAGTCTGTCGGTTAATTTGTTGCCTGCCGGCGGCATTTAGGGCAACTGAGCTATCCCGCGCTCTCTTAGGGGCAGACCCGCAGAGGATGAACTGCAAGGGTGTGTTGCTCATCGCCCTGGCGGCGAAGCGTTCGGAAGGAAAGATGTCAAGCATGCTGAGAGCTGGCAGCGAGAGCGCTCCCGCAGATGCTGCCGAAGCCGAGTACGCCCGCCATCTTTACCTCTGATGGCGAGAACCCGCTCCCCAGAATAAGCGTGTGACCCCAGTGGTTGAAAGACGACGCGTAACCTACCGAGAAGTGCCTCTCTAGGACAGTCATGCGCGCGTACTGCAGGAAACCGCGGACACCTCTTTGAGCACAGCCAATCTGAACTAGGACATGTCAATCCTACCCGAAGCGTGGCGTGGCGTCTCAACGTGTCTGTGACGCATCCCATCATTCCTCCGATGGATGCGAGGGGTGTGATGTCGTATCATGTACACAGACATGCGGGGTATTCCAGTGTGCGGTATTAATGGCGGGTGGACACGCTCGCCATGGTGGTCCGTTCCTTAACCCGCTCTCCAGCAGCGCCATTACTCTCCCCGGTTGCTGCCGGCCGGCAGCAGGAGAGGGCACAACACAACAAGGGGGGCGCCACGGGCTGCTGCTGCTATCGCTCGTTTAGATGCCGTCTAATCACTATTGCTCGCTCTTCAGATTATTCCACTATTTTCACTGCTTTGCTTCGCCTACTCCCTCCAGCTATGCGGAGGGGAGCATGACCAACGCTCCAACACTCTACCGTGGTACCACTAGCTGTCTAGCGGCAGGCTGACTACTCTAATTCACTCAACCGATTAAACGCTCTCTCTCTCTCTCTCTCTCTCATATGGCTGCACCTCTGGCAGCCCGCACAGTGCCGCCTCACTGTCTCCAAAAAAGCCCGTGGCAGGCGGTCAGTCAGGCAGGCTACGAGCGCTGGCGGCCGCGGCTGAGGCACAGCGCGCGTCGGCCCGCCTGCTCGGCGCCGTGGTCCACGGCGGCCTGGAAAAAGTCGCACACGCTGAGTGCGTCGAAGACGGGCAGCCCGGTGCAGTTGCGCAGCAGCGGCGCGCTGAAGTGCGGCAGCTCGGTGCACTCCAGCAGGATGGCCTGCGTGACGTCCATCACAGTAGCAATCCGGGCGCACTATAAGATTAAAAACATTATTCGGACGCAGCATCAGAAATATTTAAAACGCACTCAATAAATGGGAAGTGGTTAGAAGTTGCAGGAAGTATAGCTGTACACGTGCATAGCCGGGGACAATTTTTGAACATGTGAGAATATAACACAGCGTCAGAATTTTGACAATGAGCTGTAATATGTATCATTTTCAATGTGAATTCAACATGCAGTATGTATGTTCAATAAATCTTGGATAAGTCACAGCTACCGGCGCTCCTGATGCTTGCGGCTTGGGATTGACAGCGCGAACTCTGATAATGATCGCTGCTGTATATCAAAAATCAATCACGCGACCAAACGCGGAACACGTACCCATCCCGGACTGGTACTTCTTCTCTGAGCCATTATGTATATCTTTATTCGAGAATGCGTACGAGGAGCGCAGTATTGGTCCGATGGCACTGTTCTTACACTGCTTCACTAACATACAGCTGGTGGTACGTGAGTTATCCAGAAGATGCAAGCACGCGGGAGCACCACATGTGGCGGGCACACTCGCCGGGTTTTCATCAAGGATAGCAGTCGTGATTGCGGGGTGTGTGTGTGTGTGTGTGTGTGTGTGTGTTTGACGGGGGGGGGGGGGGGGGGGGGGAGGGCGGCAGCGCACCTGCACGGTGGCGTCTCGTGCGATGTAGCTCACCACACGCTCTGCAATCCCGCCGCCCACCAGCACGCGGTCCACCTCGGGCGACAGCAGGCTGGTGGCCTCCGCCACGACCTGGAAGCCGGGCAGGTCCTGCAGCCCCATGTTGACGATGCGCTCGGGCCGCTCCACCGCGCAGCCGCACTGCTTGCGTAGGAAGGCGTTGGTTACCTGCCACGGCGCAGCGCCACACTCAGGGAGATGCTCGCCAAAAAAAACATTGCTACTCCATCTATGCTGTGCACAATATAGCTAGAAAGGGAATGTCTAGTCCACCTTCGCATTCCGGGCTGCCCAGGCTACATGAGAAAAACAACCATTTTCGAGCATGCAGGAAGCTCCTGCGCAGGATAAAACACTCAACACCCATGTTGATATCGAGGCTGTGTAAAAGTACCATTGCTGCGGAGCAAAAAATGCTTTACTGTTGGCAGCCTGAAAGTTCAAATATGTACATAGTGTAAAATTGCCGGACGGATACAAACCAACGCATTCCTCTTATTACAAGGATGAGTAGTGTAGCCTTTGGATATGGAGTCCAGGTAGCACATTAATGATAGGGTCATTGAGTGGCATGTAGTACCTCGCACTTGCCCCACTCCGCAGGCGCTAGTGGGGCGTCGTAGCGGTTGGGGAGCAGTGCCGCGAGCAAGGCGCTGTTGGCGGTGAGCACCAGCAGCTTGGCGTCCACCTTCATGCCGGCCATGATAGTGGGGATGAGGCACAGGCTGGACATGAAGACGGGCGCCGCGGCGGTGGACTCGGCCACAAAGCGCTGGTAGTTGGCCATGAAGCCGCAGTCGCCTTGCAGTCGTGGGAAAGGTACCACCCAAGACAGTTGTAAGTTACATACGTATGAGAGAGAGAGAGAGAGAGAGAGAGACAGAGAGAGAGAGAGACAGAGAGAGACAGAGACAGAGACAGAGACAGAGACAGAGAAAGAAAGGAAGAAGGGGAAGAAAGACTGAAAGAGAGAAAAGATGAGGGAGCGGCAGAGGGAGAAACGGACGGTTGGCGGAGCTGTAAGTGGTTCAAAGGCATCAAAACCTACAAATACTTATTGATACATATATATATGCATGCACATGTTACATACACTCATGTAGAGGGAGAAATAGTCAACAGAGAGTGTGTGTATGAGAGAGAGAGAGAGAGAGAGAGAGAGAGAGAGAGAGAGAACAAGAGTTTGGGGGGGGGGGGGGGGGGGTTGCCTGTGATCCCAAACACGCCCAGCCTCTCCAGGTCCGCAATGGCGATCAGGAAACTATTACGGACGTGCTCTGGAAGATCCCCGCTCTGCGCAAGCTCAAAGGTGAGGCCTGGAACCTTGCGGTAGATGACGTCATAGGGGAAGGAGCTCGGGTGGTCGATGTCGCCGGGGATGGGAGGGTATCTGTGCGCCGGAGACACCACAAAGCGAGGCCGTTAGACAATTGCGCCGCATGATTGCTTGAGGTAACTTGCGTCCAGACTGTCAACTCATATGAGGACCTAAGGGGGGGTTGTCAGGGGATGCGCGCACCCATACTCCAGGCGCAGCACCCCAAGCGGCGCGGCCTTCTCCGTTTCTTTATTACTCGCCCTGGCACTACGCCGAGACATGATGTACAGCGCCGCTGGAGAGAAGGGAGCCCGGCAGTCCTTGTCCGTGACGCAGGAGGTGAGTTTACAGGCGACAAAGAGGTTGCACAGCTGCATCCCCTCCTCCTCCGTCAGCACTGTGCCCTCTTTCGTCAACCACTCTAACATTGACTGGCCCTGAAACATCGGACGTCCCGCTTTATCGTAGCCTACCATATCGATGTGTTTTTCCATGCGCTCGGCCGTTTTGAGCACGTAGGTGACCGAGATATTGGTGAGGTCGACGCCACCTGGGAGTGGCGGATGGGAGTAGCGTCAGCACGGTAGAATAAGCTAGCTGATGCCAGCACTTACTGTACAGCACCACTCCATAATTAAAGTTTCAAAAACATATATGGGCAGATCAAATTCGAGAGGCGCGGCCATTCGCTCGACACGCCGTGGCAGTAACTCACCAAGCAACTCCTCGTGGAAGCTGAAGCGGTATAGCAGTGCGGTGCTCATCACCTCAACGTCGCCCCCCCACACGGCGTGAAACACATGATGGCGCATGAGAGCGTTGCCTACCATTAAAGCAGCCTTAGTATCTGGCGCAATACGCAGCCTGACAATCGCCCTGATCAGGTCGTCGCCCGTGAAGCTGCGCCGATAGGTCTTGAAGAACCAGGTGTGATTAGCAACGGCAACTTCAGCCATCAGCCGCTTTGCGATGATGTCGATGTCGTCCAGACCCGCCGCGGACTTTTCCTGCGTCAGTAGTATGAGTTGTTAAAGGAACCAGTGTTTCACCGGCTGACCGTCGGCGGCGAGGTCACGGATCAAGTTCAGGGTTGACCATCATCTCTATCGATATAAAGCCAAGTCTCAAATAAACTCGGAAATATGGACCCCGATCCGATACCACTCGACGAAAGAATCCGACGCGAGGGCCGCTCGTCCATTCAGCCTTCCACGACTCAGTACAACACGTCGTTGTAATTGAGACACACAGCAACACTACCTACTATACCGGCGCCATGCGCACTGGATGGAAACTCACTCTCACTGGATGGAGGTGCTCCACGGTCAAGGCGGCTGTTGCTTCGCGCTGCGACGAGACTGACGGAGCAAACTTCCAGGAAGAGATCCGGCGGAACGAGTAGCGACGATTGGAAGTCTGCTGTGGGCGTGTTAGCCGTCGTGAACAAGCACCGGCGGCTCGTCCGCCGAACCGCGGAGCAGTACTGTGGTTATTAGATGCGTGCTGCGAGAGGGTTTCCGCACTCACGCCGAGTGACATATCGCCGATCGTCGCCGGACTCGCGAGCGTGTGTCGTCTTATTGGCTGCAGCAGAGATCCCCTCATTGTTGTAGTAGCAACAGGAGCGTGGTCGTATGGCACGCATTCCAGAGCACAACACATATGCTAGTCCGGGCTGCCGAGGCGCGGAGCATGCACGCACTCATTGCTGGTTGGAATTGCTGCCAGCATCGTCGCCCGGCAGCTATACAGTAGGCGGCCCTGCCGATTCAGCCGTCGTCGTCGGGATCTAATTCGAGCAGCTATGATGTGCCGAGTTTGAGACGCTGCGCTGCGGTGCTGCCTTGTTATTTCTCGTGTCATTTCAGTCTCACCCAGTCAGATTGTCAGATTGTCACTTCATATTTGCCCCGGCCGAGGGACTGTACCTAAAGCAGCGACGCACTTGTAATACGCTTGGCCATATTCGCAATAGTTCCGATGTATATTATCCGCCAGCCGGCGCGTCGCCTCTCTCGTTCCAATGCGCGTGTTGCTAGAGCCAACTGCTTCGCGTTTTCTTGACAGCCGAGCGCGTGAATCTGGCGCAGCCCAGTCATCCTGGTCGACACGAAGCAGGTGAGTGGTTTGGAAAGGCGGCGGCGGAGGGCGAGAAGCTGTGCGGGCGTGCGTGGCTCGGAGGTCCACGATGGTTATTTTTATCGGGTGCCACATGGAAGGGAAAAGGGCAATATTAGAGCGTAAACGGTACAGGACACGGCTCTAACGAATTGCTAAAATGGTACAATTTACGAGCTCGCGCGCGAAACAATGTGCTACACCCTACAGACATATATGTTAAGCGCAAAGTACTGTATAATCGCGTCGCCGCCGCCATCCGTTATCCTGCCCGCTCGAGTGAGGGGGGGAGGGGGCTGCGCAGTACTACCACCTCTCCACTACCGCCAAGGCTGCCCAGAACCCGAACCGGGCCGTGACCAAACAGTTATTCATAGGAAAGGATCCCACGCGACACAGGCCTGTAGGGTCTTAACTTTCACAAAAATGGCGGAGACGCCCGGATCCATGATAGGAATGGACTCCGCCTACCTTCGGCGTAGGTCTGCACGGCTGGTAAGTAGGCATGTTGCCGTCTCTAATGTCCCCGCGTCCCTGTGCCTTTCTTGCCTTGCCTTCCTATCGAGAGTTGCAGCTCACGCCATTACGTACTGCCATGCAGGCTGGGGTAGGCCCCATCCCGCTTGAGGTGCCTAGCACAGCCCCCCCCCCCCCCCCCCCGCCGCAGGCGGCCACCCTCTCCAGAGTGCTCCTGCCGGCCCACCCGACCCTCTCGACCAAGGGCTGCGTCTGCTCGACCTGCTGCTCCCACCCGACGCTCTCGTCGCGTGGCGGCCCTGGCTGTTGGACCTAGCCAGGCCGATACGCAGTCGGTGGCGGGTCATGATCAGGGCCCGCCATCAGCGGCAGACATGTTGCCGAGCTTGGCTGCAGCGGCAATGGAGCCGAGGACTGGCCTACGCCTGGCGATAGCCACGCTGGCGAGAGCAGCGGGGAGCCGGCGTGTCGGCAGTCACATCCTCTGGACATGCGCCCGCACTAGGCGGGGGTCAGGGCGTGACGGACGCCACGGGCTCGGAGGCTAAAGGCGTGACCTCCATGCACACAGTAAAACCTGTCGAATACGCGGAATACGCGGGATGGAGGGGAGAGGGAGGGGCATGGTTGTCCATAAATCAAGACTCTTCCATTCCTCTGCCCCACCACAGGTTCCAACACATGACGACGCCGGACCCATTACCTCTTGGGACGCGCAAAGTTTTTTTACGCCTGTGGCAGTGCGCCCCCCCTCCCCAACCATCCCGCGCGCTGTGATTGGGTAGTCTGGACTGCGTTGTGTCATCCTCCGAAACGGATTGGCAAGAATCAAACACAAATATCGTTGTTTCTACCTTGAGCGATAGGTACCAACACCCAACCATGCAGGCCCCAGTACCTCTAGGGCCGCAACATGTGGATTGACGAATGTGGCAGTAGGCCCCCCCTATACATATTTTGTCTCTAATTTCGTCTCGCCTGGAGGGGTAGTTGCCTCTTGTCTCGGCCGGCGAATTCTTTTCTGCGTGAAGTTGACACGAAACAATTGCCGCGTAGGCAGCCAACCCCATCGACCAAGACCCAGAAAAAGGCAAAGGACCAGCTAATCCACCATCTAACCCACAACTGGAGAAAGGCATGGCGAGAATGCTGTCGCCCATTCCAAAGGAACGTCACAGCGCCTTTCCGCCAAAGACTGAGGAGGAGGTCGAGAACGATTGGCTCACCGATCGCGCCAGCATCAGAGCTCATACCAAAAAACTGGAGCACGAGAAGTACGTCCAACTTGCTATACAAGAGTGGCGAGAAGCAGGGGAACGCAGAGGTTACCTCGAGGACTACATGGCAACCGCAAATCTAGCCAAACAACTTGCCGAGGAAGCGGAGGCGGGGTACTCGCGCCTCGTGAACATCGGGGCTCGGCTAATGCAAGTTACCAACCCTTCCTTGCTCACCTATGTTCCCAACCCTCTCGCTTTATCGATGGGTCTCCAATTGCATGCATTGTTGCGTACTAAAGACTCCCCTTCCTCGGTTTCAACATTTCCTCTCCCTTCCGGACAACGTACTTCGCTCACAAAATCAACGGATCTGCAACACTGCTGTTCTAGCAGCAAAGGCCGCTGTCACAGCGGTGCGCCCCCCCTGCGATGCCCCTGCCCCCTGCCCTGCCTTAGCATGCACTGAGTGACATTCTCTGCCCCAACCTGCTTTGCTTTGTACTGCAGACAATATCGTACGTGTACATCCTGTTGCAGAGTAAGTTTCAATGTGACGGAAGTTCTGAAGAAGCTCCAGTCCTGCATCCCATGGACGAAGAAATCCTTCAAGGGGTGGAAAACGCTGGTCCTCGCGTGCCGTGCGATGAGGGTGATGACCGTCAAGTTTATTGCGCAAGTGACGACTCGCTTCACCAGCGTAAGTTATGAGCTTGCTATGCTCTGCCTTGTTGGCTATGTTGCTGCGTGTGTGGTTGTGCAGCTGCGTGTGTGTGTGTGTGCGTGTTGCTGGTATGTGTATTGCTTGTGTCTGACAGACATGAAGCACGTTGAAGAGTCTCACCATGGCACGGGAGGTGTGGACTACATGTACGGCGTCATGCCGCATACTATTGCCTCCGCCTTTTTCCTGATCTTCGGAGTAGGAAGCCCGCCCACACCGAATAGGCTTTGACGGAGGCTATGAAGAACGTTTAGTCACACCCATGCAAGTTGGTGAAGCTCACCCCGAGCAACGGCAGCCACTGGCTATTGTCCGACCGATGCGATGTACTCCATCGCAAGGGTGGAGTCGAAATTCCGGGAGATCCGCGAGAAACCCGTCGCTATCCCGGGCACCGCTCATGAAGTGGATGATGAGGATGAAGATGATACACAGTACGCCCTCTCCCGGGACTGGCCCCCACCTCCTTTGATATGTTGTAGGCTTTCTTGATAAAAATGCTAACTATGCTATCATGATGTAGGCTTAACAATGACATGAAAGGTAATGCAACATCATCATCGACACTATCATGGAGGAGGTGGAGGACGTGACGCCGCCCTTTAGAGCATTCGACGCTGATCGACAGGACGAGGTGCTGGTCATGCTGGTGGACCCCCGCTTCTGCCTTGGCGACATCTCCAGCCGGGCTGTTGCTAATGATGCGAGAGCGCGTCGCAGGAGCGGCAAGCGTTGATGAGAAGTTACAAGACCAAGGCACTGCTGCCAATGTTGATGGAGCTCAAGCTGCACTTGGAGAGCGAGGAGAAGTCGGCAACCAACCGGAAACGCGTTGAAGCCCCCACCAAGCGCCGCGTGGCATTTGTGTGACATGGATATTAACGATGAGTCTTATGTTGAGTAAGCCCGCCCTCGTGAGGATACCAGTATGTAAGATGAGATGAGGATCTCATATGCTACTCATATAGACATTGAACTAATCGCCTTCGGCGGGGATGCGAGCACGACCAATCCGGATGCACCGTGTGATGTGTTGTCTTGGCAACGCGACAACGCTAAGAAGTACCCGGTTATTTCTGAGTTAGCTCGCATGATGCTTCTGGCTATCTCTGCTAGTCTGATCAAGTGCGAGCGTGTGTTCTCCTTCGCTGGGTCTATCACGCAGACACGGCGCACCCAGCGGGTGCCTAATCGGAAATATAGCGAAATTCACATTTCGTGGTACATTATTTAGTACTCTAGGATAGCGTATCGTGTTTGTCGCTTATTTCCGGGTATATTCATTATTGGTTGCGTAGCAGTGCGTGAAAACGGCCTCCTCTCGGCCGTAACCGCGGACAGGCAGTGTCCGTTCAGCTCACGGAGGGGGGAGATGCTCACGGCCCCATGCCCGAGTCGAACGGGCACGACCTGACCTGCAAATACAATAGGTCCATAGCCTATCTCATAGGAATGCATGTACAAACACTGAGCTATAGATAGTCGGGGGCTACATGGACGGTGCCCCATGAGCCCCCGATTCAAGAAACTGTCCGATCTTGGAACCCGCGTTTTCAGAAACACACCCCCGGGCGCAATCTCTCCTGTGGAGGCGGCTGAGGCAGCTCTCTGCTTATCGATCTTATGAGCACTAGTAGAGGCCCATACGCTGGTGGTCAGTTTGCAGTCAATCTCAGTCGATGCCGGCATTATGGGACCGACCGACCCGGATTTTCCGCTCCCTCGACCTCCTCACGCATAGACATTTCATGCCACTTGCAACTTACTATTGTTTTTAGCCTGCCGCACATGTACCGTCCCATGGCCTAGCTCCTAGGGGTGCGGTAGAGCCCATGAGTGGTTCATGAGGTGGTCGGTGCGCGGTGCCCATCCCCCCCCCCCCCCCCCCCCGTATTTTTGAGCCGATATTAGATAAACGGGCTGAATGGGGGGCCGATCAACCATCACCCGTAGATGAGAGATCGACGCGCCACGCATCTACGTACGCCTACCGAAGGCCACTATACCCGCCATATACTAGTGATAGACATGGATCGATTCGTTTGCTTCTAGGTGCACAATAAGGAGCCGATGGAGTGACGGGTACCTTTGATAATATTTATAAATAGCAATAATACGGTTTATCGGGCGGAGGTAGGCTGAATCGCACGATTCTTCACCCGTGCCTCACCAAATCCAAAACGAATCGATCCATATTCCACCCCCAGCCCAAAAGGGGCCATGGGTGGTGGTCTAAAGGTTCTCGTTTACGTCGTGTGCACTGCTAGTGGCCGATTCGGTGGTGGGATAGGGGTGGACCATGTACGGGAACATGAAAAACCGTACGTGGGCTATATCGCCGATTATTTTAAACACCGTGATGCGGGTGCGCCGTGGGGTCTGCGGAACAGAATGGGTGTGGACAGCATGGCCACCCAAGTATTCATAAACAAGAATGTGGGCTTGGCTGCCCAGGTAGACGAGGCGTTGATGTTTGCCTTTGGCAAGGATTGCTACAAAAACGCCATGCAGCAGCAAGACGCCGTGATTCGGACTGAGGTACAAGAGAAGGCTGCGTTGTTGGAGACCAAACACGGCGATATCTCCGCTGAGCTTGAGTCTGATAGCATCGTGAGCGCTTGCATCGGCACCGGCGACTATATCAATGCATTGTTGAGCAACGCCGAGGTCGATGCGTGATGAAGCCATCATCAAGACACTGGTAGCATGCAAAGGCGGGAGGGTGTGATTACAAACTATGAAGCCATCATAGTTTGTAATCACACACATGCACAATATGTTCAACCGCTAAAATTTGGCACTGCTCGGTGCCGCTGTGTTGGGCGGGGGGGGGGGGGGGGGGGTCTTCAGGCATGAATTCAGCATGAAGACATGCATATATACCTGAACTACACATATTGTATGCTCATGAATTCATGGGCTGAATGCAGGTTAAGGTCCGTTCCGCCAAAATCACCCGAATTCAGATAAATTCAGTTCAACGTGAACTGATTACCTCCAGGAGCACTCCAGCGTAACCCTGGCAATAACCTTGTGGCCGCCAGTGTGAGGTCGCGGCTTTATGTGGTTGGCTGCATAATCGTTTATCGAAGTTCAAGATATAAACGAGCATCTAATCCTTAATACCTAACACCTAATACCTCTAATCATTAATCATTAATCCTTAACTAACTCCCACTCCCCTTGCAGGTAATCTCTGGACGACTATTTCTGAACTCTAGACTACCTCTAGACTACCTACTGTTTATATCTTCGGTTGCTATTGATTAGCACGCTGATATTCAGGCTGCCGGAGCACGTGAATAGTTCTATTGAAGTACATCGAAAAAGCATCATATTTACGAATGTCGGTGCGGTTATACGAACCTTGCCAGAGTGGAGCGCTTTTCCCAAAGTGTTTTGTATCGTGTGCCCTCGTCGCAAACCGAAAGGGAGCAAAAGGTACATTTTATGACATTTACGTATCTTCGCATGATAAAGCGTAGTTTCTCATATCAGAAAAGGTTAAATCGTAGCTGTACGCGCAAAATGCACGTGGCATTAAGTATGACTGCGTGGCGGATGCAACGCGAGGTGTACGAGGCCGGTGATGTGATGCATTTATGCTTTACGATTGGCTGGTGTGATGAAACGGATGATGTACTAAAATTGAAATATCAAATATCGGTAGATTTGCGCAGTGTCACCGTGATATGCACGCATAATGTGCTTCGACGAAATAATGACCCAAGTTGTGTTTCGTGCTGAGTTGGCTTTTTCGTAATTTTGATTGGTGTATATCATGTGGCTTATCGGAACCAAGGCAGTCGCACCGTAACGCGCGCACATGCTGGTCGGCTTGCGCTCTCCGATGGACCATATCTATTCCGTTCCATGCAGGATCGCTCAACGCGATTGCTGCTCTCTACCTCCGCGCACTCCCCCAGCACTCGCGCGCGTCCCTGAGCGGGAGGAGCGGCTAATTGCAAATCGCCGCCGTAAAGGCATGAGTAGGCACATGAGGCGGTGTTAGACGATTCTGAAGCGCTCGTCATGGAGGTGAGACGCGTTCGCCGCAGTTGGGCGTGGTTCATCACCCGTTTACTGTTTCCGTTTTCCGCGGTCGGGCGATCCCTGCCGGTGCGGCATGTCGTCGTTGTGACCTGGCATCAATCATGTCGCGCCCAACCTGCAACGCCGCTCACCTGTATGAGGATCGTTACCGGCCGCCACGATGTTTTATGATGCATGTAGTCACCGGCTTTCTGTGTCCTTTTATTCCGGTCCGCGTATTCGGCCACTCATCTCGGGGCGCTATGTGTCGCGTCATGTGCCATGTCGCCGTTTCGAGCAGCTCTGTGTCGCGCGCAACTGTCTGTTTGTCTCTCATTTTGTTTCTTTTTTTGTCTTCGGAGTCCTCACGAAGCTGTCTGTCTCTGTTTTTGTGCCTTCCTTTGCGCGTACTATCTTCTGAGTCCGAATAAATGTATATATATATGGTTTAGTTATTATCGGGAATTTTAGTTACCCCTAGTCAAGGCACCGAACGAATGATTCTCTTTTACGAAAAAGTGATGCGCATTAATTCATAAGTTTGGCATCATAATTGTCCTCGTTGTTGCGTGACACGTTTGCAGTATGACAAATGATGCTTATGAAGTGTATGAAAGTGGACCAATATTGTGTCAAATTATGTACGAAAATGTTGAGTCGACTATATGGTCACAAATTTGGGTAACCGGACGATGTGACTAGTTCTCTTTTACCACAGATGTTATCGATGCCCTTTAATCATGTGTCAGCATCGTCATTGCCCTCGCGTTGCGTGACATGCTGTAGTATGGGAGAATTTTGTATGTATGTACTGTTATTATGGAAGTGGATAATCTTGAGTCAAAATTATGTGTATGATAAGTTTGACAATGTGCATCCACGTACATTAGTGTGGATAAGTTCATAAAAAGTTCATACAAGTTAGGCTTACATCATGAGTAAAGTCTAGCATGGAGTACTTGATCTAATTATGTGGTTTTGTGATATGTGCAGGAGGAGATGGCTGCCAACACAGTCGAGAAAATGAAATTTATCAGCTGACATATTGACTCGGGCTGAAAGGCCGGGATTGCCTTGGGGCTGTGTCCCACACAGTCACCGGAAAATCCTAGAACATCGTACACCGTCCTCAACTGTGTTAGCCCTTGGGAAAGGCACGCAGTCTGTTGTAGTATTGGTAGTTTTACCGTTTCAGACCGGTAAACACTAATGTACACCTTATTCCCTTCCCGGGTCAAAAGGCCGCAACTCATGGACGTCGTGCACCCAGTAGTCCCGCATTAGTGCACGCGGTTTGCAGTGGCTGGTTTGTGTGCGTTGCCTGCAGCCGACTGGCCTGCGATTGGCTTGGGCCAAGCAAAAAATCCAAACCTCACGAAAAGTTGACCAAAGCTGACCAAAGTTGAAGCCTGGACTTGCTTGCTCCGGCATTGCGCCAAGCAAAAAATTCACACATGACCGAAAGCTGACCAAACACAACAAACGCAAATTCGACAGATTGGAAATACATTAGGCACATGTCTTTTCTGGCAGATTGAAATTTACACTCAATTTTGCGTACCGTCATGGTCCTCCATTCTGTTCATAGTTATTGTTTATTGACATAGCAGACATACTATGGAAGACATGGTTTGCACAGCATTCATCCAAATATACATAATTTGAATGCAACATCGGAGTACTATGACAAAACATAGTTCAGAGATATGCTCTATCCCCTTGCTGAGGCACCGCATTGATATCTAATTTGACCCTCGTACGGAACGAAACATACGACTTCACTGGGTTTGCCCTGCAATCAATTGTGCATATGTGATATGCTATTTCATACAGCCATCACCATTTGCAAGAAATGGAATGTACAACCATGCCGCACGTGTGCACATGTATGTAAAGATTGTGTTCATGTTCGATTAAGCGAAGAAAGAAAACCTGCACTAGCTGGATTAAGTATGGCATAGGGCCAAGAAAAATATTCCAAAGTTGATCCACAGCTGATCCGAAGTAGGTTTACCAAAGCTGAAGCCTGGACGGGCTTGCTCCGGCATTGCGCCAAGCAAAAAATCCACATCTGACCGAAAGCTTACCAAAGAGTTATTCCCCGCCCGGGCGACAAGGCTGCAACAACTGATCATGGACGCCGTGCACCCAATTTTCCCGCATTATTGTCCGCGGTTTGAAATGCTGTGTGTATGTGTGTGTGTGGTGTGTGTGTGTGTGTGTGTGTGTGTGTGTGTGGGGTGTGTGTGCGTGTGTGTGTGTGTGTGCGCGCGCGCGCGCGCGTGTGTGTGTGTATGGTGTGTGTGGGTGGTGTGGTGTGTGTGTGTGTGGGGGGGGGTGGGGTTGGTGGGTGTGGGTGTGTCTGTGTCTGTCTCGTGTGTGCGTGCGCGCGCGCGCGCGCGTGTGTGTGTGTGTTCCCTGAACTCCGGAGCCTGGACTGGCCTGCCACTGGCCTAGGGCCAAGCAAAAATCAAAGTTGATCCAAAGCTGACCAAAGTTGAAGCCGGGACTGGCTTGCTCCGGCATTGCGCCAAGCAAAAAATCCACCACCAAAAAAATTGACGAAGTCGGAAAAAATTGAGGCTTGGATTATCGGCTTGCTCCGGAATTGCGCCAAGCAAAAAATCCACATATGACCGAAAGCTGACCAAACACAACAAAACGCAACTCAGAACAAATTCGGCAGATTGGAACATACATCAGGTATATGTCTTTCTAGCAGATGATGATAAAACTCAATCCATTATGCGTACCGTCACGGTCCTCCATTTTGTTCATCCGGCGACGCGTCGATTTTTCGGCGGTGAGCTTTATTGCCTTACGGGTACCCGTATAGTGAAGCGGATCGGGCCTATAGGTGCATGACTAAAGCGCTTATCTACTGGCATATACTACTAAGTACTATAATCCACCCACCCACCCGCCCGCCCACCCATGGTCCTTAATTACACAGCCGTCCGATTACGATCTCACGGTTGGGAGGCTTTGAGTACTGGTACTCGTTACTCGCTGCTGGAAATGGAACAAAACTCTCGTACTTCAAAGCGCTGGCAATGCGAACGCTCGCTGCTGGTATAGTACTCGCTACTCGCTGCTGGTACTGTTGGTACTGCCGGTACTGGTGTGAATTCAAAGCGTTGGCAATGCAATTCATGGAACTGCAGGCCAGTGATATAGAACCCGTTATTTTAAAATTTTCTAAAAAATCGACGCATCACCGATTCGACTGTAAAGTTACTTCATAATTATATTCTTTCATTGGCATAGCAGACACATTCTGGGAAGACATGGTTTGCACAGCATTCATCCAAATATACATAATTTGAATGCAATTTCAATCGGAGTACTATGACACGTCGGTTTTCAGAAATTGTAGACATGCTTGTATCCCCTTCCTGAGGCACCGCATTTATATCTAATTTGACCCTCGTACAGAAACGAAATATATGACTTCAATGGGTTTGCCCTGCAATCAACAGTAGTGCATATGTG